>PVIC010007864.1:0-49678 GCA_004025085.1 Thryonomys swinderianus | reverse complement strand
TTCAGGCTGGGCCTGAGCTCACTATGGTGCCCAGGCAAGCCGCCGCGAACTCAGCAATCCTCCCGTCTCTGCCTCCCGAGTGCTGGGATTACAGGCGTGAGCCACCACGCCCAGCATTATATGTGGTAACCGGGGATCGAACTCAGGTCCTTACGCTTGCGAGGCAGGCGCCGGAACCACTGAGCTAACCCTCCGGCCCCTGGAAAGGCACTTTTATACAGGTTAACTAAGGAAATCTTTTCCAAAGAGTGACATTTGAGCATTGCAGTAGAAGCAAAGGCACTGGGGCGAGAGGAACATAGGCTCTATGTGCTGTACCCTGACACAGCATTTGCAGATCCGCTCTGCAGTCTCACAGGCAAGATGAGCTCATCATTACAGGAACAAAGCCTCTCCAGCAAGTCAGCAGAGAACATCTCAGTCCCAACATGCCATTCTTGCCCTTCTCAGCATCTTCCTAGAAGCCTCCTAACTCAGCACACACCAGCTTCCCAGAGGAATGACATCTCAGCTGGGGTTTATATTCCTAACAGATTCCAGGATCCAATCAGGAAAGGCTCTGACCAGCCGGAGCCTCAAACACTGTCAGAGCACCCACTAGGTGAGATAACCAGTCACTCTCAGTTGGACCACCGGACAGACGTTCTGCTCCTTCGCCACCAGCATAAATGTAGGCCTCACAGACCTTGTCGGTAGGATTCCTGTAGCTTTTCCTCCATGGGAAAAAGCCCCAGCTGTATCATGACTTAGGTCTAGAGCTCGTCCTCTGATTACGACCAATGCACATGCCACAGAACCAACCCCAGCCCCTGCCCTTGGATGCAGCCTCTTCCAGGGCTGTACATCTCATACCAACCTCCTTTTACAGGAAAAGAAACTGTGGCCTAGAAAGACAAGGATCAATAGTGGAGGCAGAACCACCAAAGGCATGATGAAACCAGGAATATACTCTGGGAACTGGACACTATCGATCGCAGGGGAAATGAGAATCCAAAGGAGGACTTGGGAATCAGGGGGTCACTAGCCAGTCCTGGGGGGCGAAGGGAAGGCAGAGCTCGCAGGGAGGTCTGGAAGATGGCATGTGCTGCTGGCAGGGGGGTGGGAGTCTGTGGAAACTGGTGGCCTCTTCGTGGCTCCCGCTGCTGTGATTTGCAGGAAGCATCTAGTGTGAGTCTGGGCTTGCCGCAGGTCACTTGGCTGTCAGTTTGGAACAAGAGCGGGACGTAAAGCCGGGAGAACAAGAAGAAACTAGAACCTCCCAGCATCTCTGCCCTTTGGTACATTTGCTTTGCTGGGATTCTAAAGGTGTTAGGGCAAACAGTTTATATGGCCCCATACTCTTTAAGATGCCAACCAGAACATCTGGCCTGCCTTGTACCTCACACTGCCTCAAACTTCCACTGCAAGACTAGGACCTGGCACCAGCCTGTGGGTGGGGGCCCTACACGTTATGCCTGAACACATGAAGATGGAACACATGTGAGGACTTAATGTGTAAAGCGAGGAGTGCTGGAGGCCACTTGGCCTACTATACATAGGTCTGGCCTCGGTGCCCTCCCACAGTCTCCTACCCACCCCCAGCCTGTCACTTACACACTGCAGCATCATTTAGCCCATTACCCCTGCCGTTTTCCATACCACGATCAGTCCCATCTCCATTTCAAGCCCCATCTGTATAAACTGAGACCTTGCATTTCACCCTCCCTAGGGGACATGGCCATTGGGCGGGCAGCACAAAGTAAGGCATTAGCTCAGAAAACCCCTCTGGTGACTGACTGCTGGGAACATCCAGACCAATTACTCCCTGAGCAAGAGAGTCCACCCTAGGTTAAGTGCCCCCTCCTCTTAACAGGAGATAACCCTTCCCCTAGCCACTGTGTCACCCTGCAGGTGACTGGGGCAGAAAACAGAGGAGTCGAGGCTTTGGAACAAGAGAATTCAAAGTTCTAGTCCCAGTTGATTCCCACTGGCCTGGTGATTCACTCAAGATTCTGAGCTTCTACAGACGTCCACAGGATCCATGAGTGCAAGGATTACAACTTGTGTCTATGTACTGCCAATGTTACGGAGCAGTACTCAGTGAATTCAGCATTTGGGGAGAGGGGAGAGAGGTGAGGGTTACTGCACAGAGGACCAGGACCAGCCCTCTCTAATCTGCCTCTGCTCACCGCTCCTTCCCAAGAGCCCCTTCCCTTCTACACTCAGCAGCACATCTCAGACTCAAAGAGCCTACTCTTCCTTCTTTGACTTTCCAAACTGGTCCAGCAGCCACCTGGGAATGATATCCCAGGGATGAGCTTGAGATCACAGAGGATGATACCAGGCAATTCTCTGAAGGCCAGGCACCAGGAGGGGGACCCAGAAGTTCAGTCCCGGGCAAAAGTAACAAATCTATGCCAGACGTGGTGGCATACACCTGTAATCCTGCAAGGCTAACAGGCCAGCCTGAACCTCACACTGAGTTCAAGGCCAGCCTGACTACATAGTGAGACCCTGCCTCAAAAACTCAAATCAAGCCGGGCGTGGTGGCTCACGCTTGTAATCCCAGCACTTGGGAGGCAGAGGCAGGAGGATTGCTGAGTTCGAGGCTTGCCTGGGCTACATAGTGAGCTCAGGGCCAGCCTGAACTACAAAGCGAGACCCTGTCTCAAAAAAAAAAAAAAACTCAAATCAAAATGATCTGAAATAATCCATCTAATAATCCATTCTTTGGCCTATGTGAATTGACCAATGATCAATTGGTAGTGACTGGTTGTATTACCTAGTGGGTACTATGACACTGTAATCCTTGGACACAGAATAGGATAGAAAGGTCAGTCCTGTCCTCTGGCTGATTTCTTAGGTTTTGTGTTTGTTTCTCAACACTGGGAATTGAGCACAGCAGGTACCAAACTGCACCCCTACACCTTATCATTTTAAGACAGAGTCTCACAAAGTTGCTCAGTCTGGCTTTGACCTTGTGAACCTCTTGTCTCAGCCTCCTGAGTACCGACATTACAGGTGTGCATCACTCCACCTGGCCCTAGCTTCAATTCTGAGCAAAGCAGTGTTTTACATATCTAGGCACCTTTGTCAGGGTTTGGAGGATATAACTATGGCAGAATGAGACACATAAGAGCCTGGAAGATCTCCTTGTCAATTTGGTGTATAACAAGTTTGTGTGCCTGCAGCAGAGAGCACCAAAAAGCTAATTTCTTCCACTTAATTTCTAGAAAGCTGCCAGAAAGTGCAAGTTGAGTCTTCTTGTGTGAGTCTATGGTACCACCATTGTCATCTGACCCATAGATCAGCTTTTCTACCTTGATAAATGTTAGTTAGAGCCACCATATTGAATTAGGAGCTGATTATATCTGATTTAGCCTGTAATAGAGTTAAGTCCATTTCCTGGGATATAGCAGAAGAGCCTGACAGTCACCAAGCTGATCCATATTTATCTTTTAAAGTTCCAGTCCAAAGGGTCATGCAGACAAGGTCCCCCAGTAAAGGGGGATAACCCAACCAAGCTGGGCAGGGCAGGGCATGACAAGAAGTGTCATGCTGCTGGCATCTCCCTTTGATCCTTACTCAGGACAGTGTCACCTTTCATGTATGTTTTAGAGGTAGCTCCTTGAAAGAGACAGTTTGCCAAAGGCAAAAAGTAGGACCAAGAGGCGTTATGGCAGGATGGACTGAAAGAGAAGTTGTTTTAGAGTCAGATGGATCTGGGCTCATATCCCAAGTCCTTCATGGTGACCTTGGGAAGCATGTTTTCCCTCTTCTGTAAAACAGTAGTAGTCATCTTGCTGTGGGAAGGTGTGTGGTGACAGTCACCCTGCTGCCCAAGAACCACGAGGCTTAGGGGAGAAGGAGCTGGGACTATCTGGCCTCAGCTCTGAGATGATACAGGACTTTGGGTTTATCACGACCTTACTGATGGCCTCATTTGTAACCAGCAGCTCTTCCCTTGGCATGGTCACTACACTGGCAATGCCAGTATCTGGCCACTGCCCAAGCTTCCTAACCAATGAGGATGGGGGAGCTTGATAGTTTAGGGAAGATATGGCTGGCTGGGCTCTGAGTCATCCCTCCCCCATCCATATTGCATCAGCTCTCTGCGGGCTGGAAGATCCTTCTGTGTGAGTCCCCACAGATGGGATGGGTGGCACATGTCTCTGGACCCCATGGGTCTAGAAGAGACCCCTCGGTCCCCACTCCCCTGCATCCCGGGCATCAAACAGGTACTAGAGGCAGGAGTATTACTGACCCACATGAAGGCTGTGGATCAGGACCTTCACTCACAAATGAAGCAGAGGGTTGACTAGGAATGCCGTGGGGCATCAGGCAGAGGGCCGGTGCGAGCTGGACGGAGGCTCCTCCTGCCTTACCCACCCCTGCCCCATTATCTCCCCATGGAACCAGCACAGGAGCCGGGCAGTGGGAGAGGGCAGAAGTCCCCTTCTGGGGCCAGTAAGGCCTTGCCCTGAGGCCTGGCTAGGCCTGATATTGAATCCTGAAGTGACCTCCCCCTCCACCGTCATGCAGAGTGGTACTTCTCTGGCTCCAGCATTTCAAGTCTGAGAACTCAGAAGCACAGGATGAAGTCCTGCCTGAGCAGGCCTGAGGATTTGCTCTCATTGTTCAGAGCCAACAACTATAGGCTCAGTGTTTTCAAACGTTCCAAGCGACAGAGGGACTGTTTATCAATACTTAAAAAAAGAAATGTAGCTGGGCATAGTGGCTCACGCCTGTAATCCCAGCACTCGGGAGGCAGAGACAGGAGGAATGCTGAGTTCGAGGCTTGCCTGGGCTACACAGTGAGCTCAGGGCCAGCCTGAACTACAAAGCAAGACCCTGTCTAAAAAAAAAAAAAAAAAAAAAAAAAAGAAATGTAATTAGAGGTTGGCAAACCCCCAAAGCTCCTGGCCACAGATGTCAAAGGCTTCCTTAACCTAGAGGGGAACAGAATGAAAAGCAACCACACACACCCTCTGCCACGCTGTGGTATGCTCTGCCACAAATCCCACTTGACAGGTGCTCCCCACTGAGACTCATAAAAGACTCTGTGGCTAATAGACTGGCATTTTGCATATGGCCACGTTTTTTCATTCCTAGGTGGTTTTGCTTTCTAAACTTGGGAATATGGAAATTCTATTTTAGGAACATTAATTACTGCCCAATTTTAATGTAACTAATGTGAGCAAAAATATCTTTTGAACTGAGAAAAGGAAACAAGAGCATTTTGTGGGGTAAGTTTATGTTCGCATCCCCCAAGATTGCCTAAGAACATTTATGTGATGCATTTATTTCTGGTCAAGACAAGGGAAAAGCCAGCTTTGGTGTGGTTTTGGGAGAAGGAGGCCAGGGCTGGCCACAGAGACGCCGGCTCAGGCCACCTCAGGCCAGAAACCCTCTCCAGGACTCAAAGAGGTAGTGTCAGGAGGGTAAAAATAGAGGGAAGGACTGAGCCACAACTTTGACACATGATTTTCTCAGCCTGGGAGCTGCCACGCAGGGCCCTGCTTTTCCAGCTATTCTAAGTGAAAATGAAAAAAAAGAAAAAAGTAAGATTATCTGAGAACTAAATAAAAACAGTGCTACATTTTAGCCACCTTCCCTGCCCTGTGATCCTCCCTTTTTCCAGGTGCCCTTTTAGGCTCTTCTTTCCTCACCAGTCCAAAATTGGGATGAATTCCAAGGTTCTGTCCTTGACCCCCTTTTCCCTCCACCTGTGGCCCTGAAAACACTTGTAGCTTCCCCCATGAGACTCCAACGTTTCAGAACCAAATTGTGCTCAAATCAGGAGAGGTGGGTTTGGGGCACTGCCCCCATAGCATTATCTATCCACCTGGGCTCAGCCCTCTCGGACCCCACCTCTGGGTCATGCTGGGTGCACTGGGTGCTGGCGCGGAAGGCCCAGCTGCTGACCTCTGAAGAGAAGATTCTTGGGCGGAGACGTGAAGTGAGAGGAACCAGGCAAGGAAGGGAGTTCCAGTCTGAAGAAAGGCCCACAGGGGGAGAACAAGGACCTTGAGAAGAAGACAGAGGGCTCAAGGCACAAGCAGGTGAGGACCAAATTGGCAAAAAGTGGGCCAGCATTCAGAGGCTGAGGCAAGAGGACTGCCACATAGTCAGTTTAACTACACAGTCAGTTCAAGGCCAGCATAAACTCTATGGAGAGACTTGGTTTCAAAGCAAACAAACGTCTGGCTAAGAGCAAGTGGGAGGGGAGAGTGCGTGCGAGCACTTGTATGCAGAGTGGGTGGAGGGGCAAGGAGGACGGACTGGGCGCACAGGCGGGGGCTGGGCTGGGGTGGCCCCTCCCACCTCTCCTCTCTGCGCCCACAGCCTGGCTCCTGCTAGGTTTGCACCTTCCAACCCCTCCCGTGGCTTTCGCAACAGACAGGCTGCTGCGATGGGCCTGTTCACACCCAGGTGTTAAGGACAAATAAGGATGCCTCCACCTCAGATCCCTTCGGGACAGTCCAGGGTGTGAGGACAGGGGCCAGGGTGGTGTTGGCCAGCCTGCCTCCCATGTGTCCTTTCTTTGCTTGTGGGTGCTCCTCCTGTGCATTAGGGAAGAGTGGGTTATCAAAAGCCTAACTAGGGGCTGGGTATGTAGCTCAGTGGCACCACGCCTGCCTGGCAACCACAAGGTCCTAAGTTGGACCCGGGGGATTGGGGGTTCCTCAAGGAGACAGGGCAGCAAGTCTTACCCACAGAGAAGTGGAGAGCTGTGCCACTCTAGCTGTGTGACTCTGGATAAGCTACGGAAGCCCATGTCCTACAGTGAGCCTGTTTTCCTCTCTGAGGTGAGGACAGTACCATCCAGCCTCCTCAGGCTTTAAAGAAACAAAAAAATGTTCTTGCACAATGCCTGGTACACAAGGGAGGCCCCAAACATTGATGACGATGATGATCCCGCCAAGCTACAGCTGCAAACACCACCCCCTGTGACTTCTCACAAGCCTTTTAACCTTCAAAGATCCAGTTTCACCTTTCTCCTTTATGAGGAGTAACCTAATTGATTCTCTAGTTCAAACAGCTGGATGCAGTTTCCCACCACTCCTCCTGTTGTCCTAGTATGCACAAAGGGAACGGAATCTTTTGGTGACTGACACGTCAGCCTGGCTAGTAAGCATTTCATTAATTCAACTAAGGTTCCTCAAGTGCTTCTGAAGGAGCAGGCCCTGTACTCAGCGCTCAGGGCTCTCTATGCTACAGTGCAAAGCCCAGGGATGTGTGACTGAGGAGAGGGCTAACAGCTTTATAACTGAGCCATGGAGGATGAGTGCCGGGGAGGGGTGCCCAGGAAGAGTGCTCCTGATGCAGGAGACAACGCGGGCAAAGGCATGGAGACGTGAAGAGCACAGCATGCTCTAAGGAGGATGAAAGCTAGAGGCTGGGCAGCTGGGCAAAGAGGAAGGGCAGAAATGAGGCTGGAGCTGATGGGCAAGCCTCAACCCAGGACAGGTGGCGCTTATCCTGTGGGTGGAGGGAGACCTGGGGATACTGGACAAGGACAGAACTGACCAGGGTGGGAATCATGGGCTTGGAGCAAGACAGCAGGGGCCAAATGCAGGCTTGGTGGTTCCGCAGTACCCTTGCAAGCAAGAAGTGAGATAGGCCTGGGGGGAGGGGATGGCTGGGCCAAAGTGGGGAGCACCGACTAGCAGTGGTTCCAGAGCTGGGGGCAACTGGTTTTGACTCCAGACAGGATGGGAGTGAGGGTGCGGGAGGGGCCAAGACTGGGTCAACAGCTGAGGAGGGGGAGGGTGGGCAGCCAGCCCAGGATGTGCTGACCAGAGGGCTCCCTAACTCCATCAGCAGCTTCTCTGTGTCCCTCCCTCCCTTCCTCTCTCCCTCTCTCTCTCTCTCTCTCTCTCTCACCCTCAGAATAGGAAATAAAGTTCTCCCTCCCCGTTTCCTTTCTCTCTCACCCTCAGGGTCCTAGGGACTGAATCCAAGGCCTCAAACAAGCTAGGCAAGTGCTCTGCCACTGAGCTACATCCCCAGCCTCAAGGGACAGAACTTTTAATTCTTTAATACACGTCTTCATTTTCAGTTTTTAAAAATGAGTAAATGGGATGTTTCTCTTTCCTTCTTAAATACCAAATGCAGATACTTGAATGTGTATGAATCTAAATTTTTATTTCCCTTGTATTAAAAAAAAGAAAAAGATGACTTAGGCATGGAACGAGATTCCGACATCTGGGCACCAGCTGCCCAGCTGCCCCTCAGAGCCGCTCGAGAGAGCCCAGGCAGGAGCAGGCTGAGCTCACCTGGCCTGACCTGACTCATCATGCAAGAGCTTGGGCTGGACCGTGACGTGACAGCTCTTCACCTGTGGGACTGAGATGTTCCCTAAGAGCTGGAGGACACGTTCTAAGCCCCGAGACAATGACATTTTGATAAGGTTTTAAAAAACCATTTCACTTTGCAAGACAAACAGCTAATAAAATAGATTCTTTTTTGGTAACCACCCATACAGCAATCAATCTGTCACTTGAAAAACTGGCTCCAGAGAAGTGTGAAATGAGGCCACTCTGGAGTTCTGTAGGAACAGGGAGCTGGAGAAACCTTCCTATCCATCAGATTACACTTGCCTCTCAAACAGGGAGAATCTCTGATTCAGAGCACAGGAAATACACAGCTAATTAGTTGCTCAATCAATACTGACTTTGGGAGGATTGGGGTGGGGGTGACTGTTATACTGTTTACACGCAACCAGCCCACATCATCACCTGTATATCTCACCTCTATTTCTTTTCAATTCCACCCCCATCAGAAAAAAAAAAAAGCATTTCCCACCAAGGGGACTGGCAGAGTGAGTCACACCCCCTACACCAGTCAAGCAGAAACTTAAAACAGAGAATCATTTCAGCACTACCAACAAAAAATCAATAGGACAAGCCTCCATCATCACACACAGCCCCTCCGTGGCCACCTGAGGCCACCATTGTACTAAGGAGGTTTGCACCTCAACTCTCCTCTTATTTCTAGCTGTGTGGATGACTCTGTTTTTTTTTTTCTTTTCTTTTCTTTTTTGAGACAGGGTCTCGCTTTGTGGTTCAGGCTGGCCTTGAGCTCACTATGTAGCCCAGGCAAGCCTCCAACTCAGCAATCCTCCTGTCTCTGCCTCCCAAGTGCTGGGATTACAGGCGTGAGCCACCACACCTGGCACTGTGGTATGTGGTATTGATTGCTGGTGGGCGTGAGTCTCCACGCCCAGCACTGTATGTGGTTACTGGGATCGAACTCAGGACCTTGCGCTTGCGAGGCAGGTGCCAGAACCACTGAGCTAAATCTCCGGCCAGATGACTCTGTTTTTTAACCTTTATTTTTCCTTAGCATTAATTTCCTTATTGCTAAAAAAAACAAACAAACCTTATTTTACATAGAATAAAGTTTAAATCACTTTAATTCTTTTTTGGAACAAGACAGAATAAATGAATTAGTTAATCAGAAACTTCCTGAAGAGGTTCTAACTGAAAAATTCTGAACTCTGCACTAAACTTGGAAGGGAAACAGTAGGGATTGAAAAACATTTATTTATTTATTTTTTTGAGACAGGGTCTGGCTTTTAATTCAGGCTGGCCCTGAGCTCACTATGTAGCCCAGGCAAGCCTTGAACTCAGCAATCCTTCTATCTCTGCCTCCCGAGTGCTGGATTACAGGCGTGAGCTACCACGCCAAGCACTATGGCATGTATGGTACTGATTGCTGGTGGGCATGAGTCACCACGCCCAGCACTGTTGTATGTGGTTACCAGGATTGAACTCAGGACCTTGTGCTTGCGAGGCAAGCGCTGGAACCACTGAGCTAAATCTCTGACCCTTATTTGGTTTTTAAATGATATATTCTAAAGAGTCTCAGGAACAAATAGGATGGACTGCATAATAGCTACTTTGAAAGAAATAAAATAGCCTCAAAAAGTTACAAACAAAAACGGATAAGAAAAAAGTGATTATAGTTCTATGATGAAATAAAAGAATTGAGAAACACCTGGAAGGAGTAATAGGCAAAGCTGAAATAATAGAACAAAGAAATCAGTAATGTTATGATACATCAAACCAAAAATGTAAATAAAATAGAGGAGCAAATAACTGATATAGAAAATGGGAAATAATATCATAGCCCTAAAATACGTATAGGAGACATGAATGGATGAGACATACAATGAGAGAAAAATTGGGAAAGAATTAATGCAAGACAAGTTTCTAACAGTGAAAAAACAGCTCAGCCTTGAGCTAAAGAGCCCATGTGGTGCCTTTCAAGATTAAGTGTGAGGAAAGAAATGAGTTTTTGTTAGTTAAAAATTCTGAACTGCGCTGGGTGTGGTGGCTCACGCCTGTAATCCCAACACTCGGGAGGCAGAGACAGAAGTATTGCCTGAGTTCAAGGCTTGCCTGGGCAACATAGTGAGCTCAGACCCAGCCTGGACTACAAAGCGAGACCCTGTCTCAAAAAGCAAAAAAAAAAAAAAAAAAATTCTGAACTGCAAATTATCCCAACAAGCTAAAGTGAAGCAATATATGCTCTTCTGAAACTGGATAAAAATGACAAGAGAACTGACATTATAGACAATAAAGACAAAATAAGCCTCAAGAAAAAATGTGTAATACTAACCACACATGTGACTTTAACCAGTGTCAATTATTTTTCTTTTTTTGTTTTTTGAAACAGGATCCCACTTTGTAGTTCAGACTGTCCTTGAACTCACTATATAGCCCAGGCAAGCCTTGAACTCTTAGGAATCATTCTGACTCTGCCTCCCAAGTGCTAGGATTACAGGCGTGAGCCACATCCCTGGCACTGTGGTATGTGGTACTGGGATTGAACTAAGGACCTTGTGCTTGCCAAGAAGACACCTGAACCACTGAGCTAAATCCCCCACCCTCAGTTATGTTTCTAAACAAGTCATGGCAAGTTGGGAAAAACAAAGTCATACACAAATTGGGTATAGTTGAGTCCCAGGCCAGCTTGGACTATATAGTGAGGCCTGGGCTCAAAAAAAACAAACAAACAGAAAATTTCTACATAAATATAAAAGACAAAAACCATCTTACATAACAGATATTAGACTTAAAATGGGCCAACTGAAAAGAAAGAATAAGGGATCTGACAAAATGTTATTTTTCCCAAAACTTCCTCTGCACTCTAATAATTCCCCCATCCTGCTCTAGCCCAGACCCAGACTCTGAATCCTCCTACCCTCCAGGAACATCCACATAAATGTCACACAACACCCACCCCAGTACTGGCAGTTCAGAGTTCCCTGAATGGGAAACCTGGTCCTCTTTGGTGCTACCCAACAGGCCCTTGTTCCCACCGTATGTACTAATCTGCTTTGGCTGCCATCATCAAGTATCACAGACTGGCTGGTTTAAACAACCAACTCCACGTTCTCTCAGTCCTAGAAGCTGGGAGCCTGATGTCAGGGTTATAACTCGGTTCCGGTGAGGACTCTCTTCCTGGAGGCTCCATAACTCCTCAAACAGCCTGCTCTCTGGTGTCTCTTCTTAGAGGAACCACTAGTCTTATCAGATCAAAGTCCCACTGTTATGACAGCATTTAACCTTAATTGCTTCCTTAGAAGCCCTATCTGCAAATACAGAGGAGGTTAGGGTTTTATCGTGTGAATTAGGGACTTAGAACATAAACACTCAGCTTCTCCCCAGGTGTCCCCCAGCCATGTGACCTCTCTCTTTTCAGTGTTGCCTTTGCTGTCTTTCTTCTTCGGCGACTGCAGTGGTCCTGCTTATCCCCTCTCCTGCATACCCTGTGTTCTATATAGAATTATCTTTCCAAACTGGATACCTACTGAGAGTTTTTACCAACAACTTCTCATGTCTTTCTCCCAACAACCCTGAAAAGTGGTAGAAACCCAAGTGAAACCCAGTGTTACCAAAGCTGGATTTGAACCCAGACTCAGGTCATAGGACCTGTTCTTTTCATTGCAGTCCAAACACCAAAAAGGGAGCTCCAGGCCGTAGCATACATGCCAGCTAATGACTGGCAGATTAATGTTGCCCGCAGCAATAGTAATCTCAGCTCCTCCATCCTCAGTACTGAAGGCAAACTTAATTTCCTTTCTAATTCCAACTACAGAGACCAGGTCCTCTACTTTGCTATTTAGGGAAATGAGTTAATTCTTTTTCTTTTTCGGTACCAGGGATTGAACTCAGAACCTTGTGCTTGCCAGGAAGGTGCAACACTGCTAAGCTACAGTCCTGGCCCAATGTTTGTTTTGTTTTGTTTTGAGACAGGGTCTTGCTTTGTAGTTCAAGTTGGCCCTGAGCTCACTATGTAGCCCAGGCTGGCCTGGAACTCACAGCAATCCTCCTGCCTCTGCCTCCCAAATGCTGGGATTACAGGCATGAGCCACCACCCCTGGCATAACATTTTGTTAATCAAAGTGTGTTTTTTTTTCCATTAAGACAGATTTTTACATGTGACCCCATTATTTATTAGGAAGTTTATGTGTACTTTTGAGTGTAGACATGGAAAATTAACTATTGCTTTGTCTCAATTCCCCTCTAGCTGGTACCCCAACCTCTGTTCACTTGCAGGAGGGAAGGGACATAGGTTGCGGCCCCATTCACAGGATGATTAAATTGAACCCACCAAGTGAAACACTCCCCCCCCACAGTGCTCCTTGGAGACCTTTGAGGTTTGAGTGGGGAGCTCCTCTCACTGGCCATCTCCTGCAGTGACTCTGGGTGCTTCTCCACACCCTACACTCAGGTCTCAACTAAATGCACACACACCTGGGAAAGCCCATGCAGCCCTTCTTCTCCCCTTGCCTTAGTGTTAGGGGTTGGGGGTGACTCCTTCCCCAAGTAGCAGCTGCTCCTCACTCACCCTGAGCTTCAGTTGTAGCATCAGGCAGGGCAAACATAGATCTATCTACATGAAGTCTGACCCTGACATTTAGCTAGAAGCCTGTACAACTTTGAGTATATCACCAACCTCTCTAGGCCTGAGTCCCACTGAAGGCACCTGGCATCAGTATGACCATGTGGATAAATAAGCTAGCCTCTCAGCTGCCAGACCCTCAGCAAACATTATCTCTGTGTCTGTGAAGTCGATATTATCTTCACAGTAAGAAAGAGGACACAGATTTGGAGAGGTATTCTGCCTGTACTATGACTGGTTCTGGGGAGCAGGGCTCTTCAACTCCACAGCGGGTTCAGGAACCTAACCACACTCAGTATGCCCAGGGACATGGTCTCACTCGGCGCTGCACGTCCGCTGGGGTGACTTAAGGTGCCCGTCTGCGGTCTGGGGCCCTGTGGGCTAGAGGCTCTCCTGGAGCACAGGCAGGCGGGCGGGCGTGCGCGGGCGAGGACCACTGCTGCTGGCTCTGCAGACACTGCTTTGCTGTCCGGGATGAACGGGCCACTTTCCACATCCACCCCTCAGGCCCTCCCTGCCCCACTCCCACTGCCTATTTAAACTAGAGGCCCCGACGCAGCCCAAGCACACGCAGCTTCTGGAGCCAGGAGAGCAGCACAGCAGGCCCAGCTCACCCAGAGAAGAAAGGTCCTTCTGTTCATCATTTCCAACCGGTGCGTTCCCAACAGTGCTGCCGAGCTGAGAGAGTTGTGGCGGGAACTGATTCCTCTCGCTGGGAGTTTACTGAGACGTGTACCTGGCAGAGGGAGGCTCTGATCAGACTTTTCCCATTTGTAATCCCTGACTTGATGTGATCTTATTTTCAAAAGGGGAAAAGACTGTAATTTGTGAAAGGAAAAGGGAATCCATATTTCAAAACAAGGTCTGGCTCAGAATATGAATAACTTGTCTCTTCCTTTAAGAAAAGAGAAGGGACTATGTATATGTCAAGGTAGGGGAGATTCTATTTCCCTTCAGGAAGCCCTTCCTAATTAGTCAGTTCCTGTTATTTAATTCTGTTATGAAAATACAAGCAAGAGATTTCTCCCAAGAGCTTTAAAGTGAGTGGGGAAGCTGTGCAGCTGGTGAGTGAGTTGGGGAACTGTCGGAGGCCAACTACTGCTTGACTAACTTCTGAGAGTTGAGGAGTGAGCTGCTCTCTCAGTTGGAGAGGGGCCTTGGGGACCGGGAGGTGTCTCAGGAGGCTGCCTGCTTCCTATGTCCACTTCCAGCGACGTGATAGCCTCTGGCTTTGGATCACTACGGCCCAGAAAAGTGAGAGACAGACTTGAGAGACTAGGTCATCTGCCTACTGAGGATTAGGCCAGCTTCCTACAGACATGGGTAGGTCCTCCCTGTGAGCCAGAACACAGGCCTCTCTCTGACCTGCCAGGGCTTGGGGGGGTGGGTGTGCCCGCGGGGTACTGAGCTCAGAGGAAAGAGGATATGGTGTCTCCGTGCAAACTAGGGCCACCAGGTCACCTTGACTATTGCAGAGACCTGTAGGCTCTGGCTTCCTCCTTCTCACTGTGGTCTGGAACACCAAGTACCCATGCTCACTGGATGTGGAAGGCGGTCATCCAAGAGCCTGTGTGGAGCCCCGGTGTTCTGGGGTGGGGGTTCAAAGGTTAAGTAACTTGCCCAGGACTGCCAGCTGTTGGATGGCTGGCCTGGACCAAGTTACCAGTGCCCGGACCTTCTCTATGTGGCTTCCTAATCAGAAGGGAGCAAACTGTTGGGAGAGGAAACGAGCTGCCGGTGCTCCTGCAGTATCTCTGGCTCAGGGTACAGAATGGACTGGGTCTCGCAGTTTGGGTGATCTACAAAATAACTGTATAGCCGGGCGTGGTGGCTCACACCTGTAATCCCAGCACTCGGAGGCAGAGGCAGGAGGATTGCTGAGTTCCAGGCTTGCCTGGGCTACATAGTGAGCTCAGGGCCAGCCTGAACTACAAGAGTGAGACCCTGTCTCAAAAAGAAACAAAAACAAAAACAAAAAACTGTGTAGAAAGGAAGCGTGCGGACTACGAAGGCCTGGGGAGTGCGGTATCTTTACTGGATATGAGGTGGTAAAGGACTTTGAGCCGGGCTGCGGAACTAGTTTGAGAAGGGGAGGGCACTCACAGAGCTTCGAGAAGGCAGAGCCGGATGAGGGTTGAACTAGAAAGTGAGATTGATTTTACTCTAGATTTCGGCAAGTTGGAGGCACAGCCTGGGACTAGAGGGAGGAACTAAAAATAAACCAGGACGCCCCCCCCCCAGGGGGCGTGGGCGAACTGCGTTGGGGGGATCAGGAGGCGGGGCAGCACCTGAGGCCAAGCCCAAAGAGCTGGCCGGTGGGAGGGGCGGGGCCTACTGCAGGGACCGGGTCCCCAGCGTGCAGAGCAGTGTTCCTAGGTGTAGTGCCAGGATCCCTCGGTTGGGTCGAGGAGTGCAGGGAGCCTGTGGCATCGCGTCTCACACGTGTGCCCTCCCAACCGTCACCTGAAACAGCCCCGTCTGGGTGTCCCCGCTGAGCCTCCCCTTCACCCGCCTGCCTGACCCCACCTCATCCCTCCCAGATCCCTGCGGTTCTTTCCGGAGACGCAGCCTCCTCCGGCGCCCCACCCCCTCTCGGTAGAGAGGATTCTTTCCCCCACTTGGGTTCTGCTCCCACCCCCACTCTTCTTCTTCGAGCAGGCTACACAGAGCTCTCGCGGAGCGCCCGGTCGCGCTGGCTTCTCCTGTCAGATCAAACCCAAGCCCTGGACTGGAGCTCTGCACTCTCTTCTTTGCGCCCCCTTCAACTTGCACACCGCGGGCCGCTTCGGTGGCCGTGTCCACGTGAAGGGCTCGCCCATCCCACCCGCGGAGCCGCCCCACGCGTCCACCTCCTGGGTCTTCACACAACCCCGCCCCACCTCCTCTGGCGTTGCTGAGGCGCTTGGTCTAGAGGACAGCCAGGCCCACACCCTGGCCCTGGCGGCGACAGTGGAGGGTGTGGCGTTGCTGCGGGCAGGTGGGGCTCCTTGGTCTTTGGCTCACCTGTTCTGGCTGCCCAGTAGCCTTGGGTTGAGTTCCGGAAATTGTTCCGGTCCTTCTGTGAACTGCTCATCTCCTTTCAGGTCCAGACTGCCTCGACCTCCCCTCTGCAGAAGGAAGGGCAGCAAGGTCTGCGTGGCCCCTCCTCAGGTAAGACTGAGGTTTCTGGAACGGAAGCGAAGGGGGTGGGAACGGAGGAGGTACTGCCCTAGGCCTCCCCTCAATGGCTACTTCTTAATGTTTTTAAACCAAAAGATGTTGTGTGAAATCAGTTAAGAAAAGGTTCTGCTGCTTGGTTTTCAAGTTTGAAATCCACAGCTGAGAAGCACTCTTGGCCAGGCCTGCCCTCCTGTGGAGCAAGGTGCTGGTGCCGGCGCGATGGGGTGTGTCCTTGAGCCCACAGCTGCGGAGAAAGTGGTTCTCCTTCAGTACACAGGAAAAGCACTGAGCGAAGGGACGCAAACCAAGTGCAGGGGTACAGAGTTAGTATCCTGGAAAATGTAACCAGACATTACCCTAAACTATATCCCCCCACCATTTTTTTTTTTTTAATGCTAAAACCCAGAGGGCTCAGGATTTAGCTCAGTGGTTCCTGGGTCTGCCTGGCAAGTGCAAAGTCCCACATATCACAGTGCTGGGCGTGGTGGCTCACGCCTGTAATCTCAACACTCACCTGTAATCTCGGCGGTCAGGAGGCAGAGGCAGGAGCATTGCTGTGAGTTCAAGGCTTGCCTGGGCTACATAGTGAGTTCAGGGCCAGCCTGAACTACAAAGCAAGACCTTGTCGAGAGAGAAAAGAGAGAGGGAGGGGGAGGGGAGGGGAGAGAAGAGGGAAGGAGGGAGGAAGAGATAGATAGATAGATAGATGAGCCAGAGCTGGTAAGGATACTGTGAAACAGTCATTCTCAGACAATCGTTAAACAGACAAACCTTGGTGGAAATCAGTTTGGGAACATCTATCAGAAGCTTTCAAATTTATTTATTTTCTTTTTTCTTTCTTTTTTTTTTTGAGACAGGATCTCGTTTTGTAGTTCAGGCTGGCCCTGTGCTCACTGTGTAGCCCAGGCAAGCCTCAAACTCAGCAATCCTCCTGCCTCTGCCTCCAGAGTGCTGGGATTACAGGCGTGAGCCACCAAACCTGCACGTACTGTGGTATGCGGTACTGATTGCCAGTGGGTGTGAGTCACTACGCCCGATATTGTATGTGGTTACCAGGGATTGAACCAGGGGCCTTGCGCTTGCCAGGCAGGTGCCAAAACTACTGGGCTAAATAAATCTCTGGCCCAGAGTGGTGGATTTTGTTGACATAGCTTAAGTCTCTTCTCAGTCCTGTTCCAGCTTGATAAATCTGAAAATGTCAGATCTATGTGACAGGAGCTGGTCTTTGCTGGGATGTAGACTGCAAACTTAGGCAATACATGTACAGAAACAGTAAGCCACCAAGAGAGAATCTGTTTGAGGCAGGCCAAACGGCCTGTAGTTATCCTGAGGCCATGTGGTTGGGGAATGACTAGAGTATAATGAAGAGCCCATCATTGTGATCCCTGAATCCCAAGCTTCACTGAGACTACAACTTGCATAGAAAAGGGGTCGACAGTGGGAGCCACTGAAGGGTTTTCCGGGGAGTGATGCAGTCCGCTGTGCACTTTAGAATGGTCCCACCAGCTGCCAGCTGTGACAGAGGAGAGTGCCCAAGTGTAGACTGTTATAGTTTATGGCGGGAGAGGAAAGGCCTGCACTAGGGCATGGCTGTGGGAATAGATCCAAAGTGCTAGAAAGGTGGAACTGTGGGCTGGAGAAAGGAGGCAGGGTAAGGGGGAGGTCTAGACCCAGGAGGCACTAGGGGAGGTACTAGAAAAGTCGGTGTTAAGGAAGTAGAGGACGACTTATGATGAATTCCTGGAGAAGATGTAGGTACGTGAGGTTAGAGGTCAGAAGGTCCCTATGCTTGCTGTCACCTTGGAAACTGATGTCTTTTGAGGGGCAAATTGAGAGAGAAAAGACAGGGGACAGCTGTGCTCCTAGATGGTGAGCAGGGGAGGAGGGGACAGACTCTAGAGCAAGAGGGCAGCATGAGGGATGGTAACCCAGGATCAGGGGCATAGTGGAGAAACTGAGGAATTAAGCAACTTTAAGTCCTATGTTGAATCTGTTTATTTCTCTTTTCTTTCTATCCTTTTGTTGTGGGTGGCAGCAGTGGTGGTAGTACTGGGGATTTAACCCAGGGCTTCACATATGCTGGGTAAGCACTCTCTGCCACTGAGCTATACCCCTAGACCTGGGCTCCTTTTTTAAAACCGATCTGGTCGAAACTGCATGAGCTATTTCCTTATTGGTGCTGTGACCCCTGTTCTGGATGTCTTCTTTCACAAACTTACTAAAAGCCCCTGTGAAGCACACTGCACATGTTCTCCCTAGAAGTGAGGGTGCAGCTTCAATCTGGGTCACCAGCCAGAAAGCCACTACCTGACCGAGTGCAGGAAACAGACACAGCCTGCATGCTCTGAGCAGGTAGGATTGCAGGAGGGGCCCAAGCCATGTAGTGTGAGGGCCGCTGTCTGCAGTCTAAGTTAAGGAAACCGATGAGGGGAAATGGAGTGAGAGCATCTGGTCCCCTCTTCCTCAGGCCCATGCTCTATGGCTGTTCCTCTTCTGTCCCTCCTCCCCACATGCAGGCAGGGATCTGGTGGTCAAGGATGTGACCCTGCAGGGGCTTCCCCTGCCTTGTGCCCACCCTCAGTTCCCTCCACTCTGCCTGCCTCTCCCCTTGCTCACTGCTTGCCACCCATTGCCTTCCTGTCTCAAGGAAGACATGTGTGCCCTCAGTATCCACACTGAGAAGGCGAAATCTGCCAGCAGAAACTCCTAGGCCCACACCTTGTGACGGGCATCTTCAGCCTCGTCGTTTAATACCACTGCCCTCTCCCCTGCCCTGACCAGCCCTACATGCTCCCATCAACCAGCACAACCCAGTGGTATCTGACCACCCTGGCCTCTTGGCTCTGACTCCCAAGTACAGAGCATGGGCTGTTGGCTCAGTCTCTCTGCATCCATCTGGGAAGAGCCAGCCCTGCCCTCTGCCCGTCTGCTGCAGGCCCAGCCCTACCCTCAGGACTAACCCCAGCAACAACACTTCACAGAGGTTTCTGATGGATTTGCTTCTCCATCTCCATGGACTTACTTTCTACCTGTGTCACCAAAGAAGTTACCTCTCTCCGAGTGGAAAGTTTCCACTAAAAATTAAAAGATTAAGGCTCAGCTGCTCTGATACCTCTTGCTCCCAGCACATAGTAGAAATGACCTTTTCAGTCTGCACACTGAAGGGGTGATGAGTGAGCCTTCCACCTGGCCTGGATTCCAGGTAGAGGAACGTCATGGCCAGCAAAATGAAGAGGAAGGGAGCAGGATCTTGAAGCCAGATCTGGCTGTTTACCTGGAAACCAAAAGCTGTTAATCCACATGGTTTGTTTGTTGTTGTTTTTGAGACAGTGTCTCACTTTGTAATCAGTAGGCATTTCTGAAGAGACTGATATTGCTGTCTACACTAGCAGCCTGCATACACATAGCTGCACAACCATAGCTAAGAGTTTCTGTATTTTCCCTTTTCAAAAGTACAGGAGTCAACAGCCAAGGGCAGCTGCAGATAGGCTTCTCACCTCCATAGGGGAGACCTAAGTTGGAACCCAGAGTTCCAAAGACACTTCCTTGGTGCTGAGGAAAGTTTGGTGGCAGAATCTAGAAGGAACTTGAGGGAACTACAGACCCTCATAATCCCCTCTCTTCTGATTTCTGATGTGGACAGATAACTGTCTTATAGTCTTAAGCAAATAAAGCTGAGTCCCAGCTCTGTGGGCCACATGCAAAGCCTGCCCAGTTGTACATTTTGGATGCACTAGACAGGCTCCCAGGTGTGTCAGAGGACTCCTGAGGCTCTGGCCTCTTTAGCGCTATGTACACAAGGTCCCTGACTATAGCAGTGGTCTATAGTCAAGAGATCTTTGAAAGGGTCCAAGGGCCTTGGCTTTCAACAGGGAGTAAGACCCAGACTCAGTCCAGAAAGCCCAGCCCTCAGACCCAGCTGCCCAGGGCTGTAGGGAAAGCTGGTCATGTGCTGATGCCTGATTTTATTTACTCATTCTTACTCATTTGCTTTTTACTCCCTGCATAAATTCTTCTGTAGGACTGAGTTTGTTAAATGTTCTTTGCATAGAAAACGTCAGGCTGAAAGTGAAATGATTCCCTTCAGAAAAATGTCAGCAAGTCTGTTCTGTTTTAGGGAGGTTTGTTGTCTTCATCTGTGTTCTTTGGTGCCTTGAAATGCCCACACACAGCTCAGTCAGCCAAGCCATTCCAGCAGGAAATGCTGTACTTGGAACACAGACAAACATGGGGTCTACTAAATCCTTGTATTTGTGTGGCCTTGTGTTTAGGGTTCTCCTCCCACAGAAAGTCAGTGGCCTGGTGTTGCTAAGCAAAGCGTGTTCTAGACTCTGTTTGCCTCATAGACTATCGGCATCAACCTTTGTTTCACGGAAGCAGGGACTTGGCCGAGACGAGGCCTTAGCAGCAGGCCTGAATCAAGACTGCTCAGGTCTCCATCCTGTGGATCAGGGTCTCCTGCATTGCAGGGTGGAGATGGTGCTGGCTTTCAGGGGTATGCAGGAGCCCAGTGGGCTTCCTTGGCACTCAGCAGGCTGGGCAGCCCCTCTCACACAATGGATACCACTGAACTCACCTAAGCCACCTGCTGGGGATCACTACCTGTGGCAGTGAACAAGGCTCAGCTCGGGCAGACTGTAGCACCCAGGCAGACTCAGAGCACTTAAAGTCAAAGGTCCAGAACCCACTAGAAGTTCAGCTGTGGGCTCGTGGCCTCCTGAATCAGGTCTGATCTGGTCCTGTCACCAGTGCCTTCTGTGGAAAAGGGCTTGTGAACAGGGTAGAGGACTCAGGCCCCATCTTCATCATAGAGGAAGCCTTCCGCCCACCTCCTTGGCTGTCCTGGGGTTAGCCCTATGAAGGCACAGGACTGACAGGAGCTCTAGCAGACTCTCCCCTAATGGATCTAGTACTGGAAGGTTCTGGAACATAATGTGAGGGTCCGTAGGAGCAGGGAAGGTGTGGCTCAGGGTGGTTCAGGCATGGACTTAAGCTCCAGCTACTACCCAGCCTTCTCCTTAACAGCACCCTAAATGGGTCACCAAGAGACCAATCTGGAGTGGCAGGTGGTAGAGGGGAGACCCCACCCCTCAATGGAGCCGTGCTTTGGGGGCAACAGCCCATTTATTGTGGATAGAGCCTGGCCCAGGGAGCCTGTTATTTTACACATCACATTGCCATATGCTCTAC
Source organism: Thryonomys swinderianus (assembly GCA_004025085.1). Lineage (NCBI taxonomy): Eukaryota > Metazoa > Chordata > Mammalia > Rodentia > Thryonomyidae > Thryonomys > Thryonomys swinderianus. The sequence goes on along the minus strand of PVIC010007864.1, from coordinate 28,435 downwards.
CAATCTAGCTGGAGACTTACTTTTCAGTCATATACCAGTCAGCCCCTCTGGGCCTTCTGAATTCTGACATGGAAATACCATGGCTGGCTGGTGGTAGGAGTACCCAGAGCTGCTCTCAGCCTGTTCCTATTCTCAGACACCACATGACTCATCAGTAGCTCCCATGGAAAGCTTCTTTCTGAAAATTTTATGGTCCTTTTGCTTGTGCCTGGCTCCTACAGAAGCCTGTGACTCGGGTGTGTACACACAGCCTACAACAGAAGGCTTGGACCTGATTCAGGCAGAAGGTGGCCTTGACGTGTCCCATACTGTCCTGGACCCTCATCTGGGAGAGCAAGGTGCCTTCTTTATAAGGTAATCAGCCACATGAGGAAATTTTGAAGGCTCCAGCTATCTCTCAAGGGCCTTTGTATGGGGGCAGTGGGGTGCTAGGGGCCAAACCCGGGGCCTCCTGAGTGCTACGCACTGGCCCTACCTGAGCTCCACTCCCAGCCCTCTTGAGGGCCTCTGCAGAGAGGGAATACCCGGTAGTGGCAGTAACTAATAATGGTAGAGCAGAGGCAGGCACTGTGGTGAGTGCTGCATATGCTCATCTTCGGCCACCCACGTTCAATGCAAAAAGAAACCAAGGCGCAGGGATTCAGCTCAGCAGCATCTGCCATATAGCTAACCGGCTTGCCCAGTACCCAGCGGGAAGACCTGACCCGTATGCCTGACAAGAGTTTGTGCCGCAGCACCACTCTGCTCACACTACTCTCTGAGAAAGGCGGTGAGGCGCACAGGTCCTCTCAGGACCCAGGAGGGAGGCTCTGCTCTGCACACTGGGCAGCGGGGGAGGAACTCCCGGTGTGCACAGGGGACAGCAGAGTAGAACCAAGTGGTGGAAAGATCAACTCCCTGGTGAATGTGTATGACAAGATCTCTTTGGTGCCAAATGACAGAAACCCAACTCAGAATGACTAGCACAAAGAAAGGGGCTTTGCTGAATCATCAGTTAGAAAGCCTGAAGGTTGTGTGGCTTCAGGCACAGGAAGATCAGAGCTCAAATGTGTCACCAACACTTGGCCTCTCTTCTATCCCGAAGGTCTGTTTTCCTCTAAAATGGGGCCACTCTCAAGGCTCCAGAAGCCTCATGTTTGCAATGTAAACCTCTATCTCAGAGAAAATAGACTCCCTTCCTGAGGGCTCTGGTGAGAGGTCCCAGGAGGCTCGGAGGACCATCCACCTAGCAGTCAGGTGGCTGTGGTGCTGCTGAACCTGACCTCACGACCTCCCCTGGAGTGGAGGGGGTAGGGCGCAGGAGGATAAAGAGTGCTTTGAATAGGTGTTTACCTGGTACACTGTGCCTGTGGGAGTCCCTGCTGCAGCCCATGTATTCGTGCCAAACTCCAGACCCCAACTCTGTGTGGGATGTGGCTTCCCGAGATCAGCCTGGGCTCATCCGATCCTCCCCTCAGAAAGGCACAAGCCCCTCTTCAGTCTTTCTGTCTTCCTTGTGTGGAGCTGACTCCAAATTTCAGCTAACCCAAGCTCACGTTGCCATGCCAACTCCCCCATGGCAGACATCTCGGCAGAATGGGCTGGCCTGATCTCAGGCTGGCGGATGCAGGCACATTTGGGTAATTGGATTAGAATGATCCATGGGGTCATTCTTGCAGAAACCTGGGTTTGGCCCAGCTGCCGTTTAGACATGAGCCTGTGGACGCAGAGGCCTGGAGGTGAATCCTTTACTCCAGGAGTCCTGGCCATGCTGGGAAAAGAAGGCTCAGCAGGCACGAGGCCCAGAGGAAAGAGTGATGACAAAAGACCAGCCCTGCCTCCCACACAGGGCAACTCTCATCCTTCCTCAACTTTCCAGAAGCTTCCTAAAGCTCAGAGGGCTCTCAAAGACAGAATGGTCCTCCACAGAGAGGCCACAGCTTACTCAACCAGTGTTTCTGATCTGGCTTGTTCACCTTCCTGCTGAAGAAAGTGAGCCACTGGAGCCACTGTGCAGCAGGTGCCACGCACCAGCAACCTGCCAGATCCATCTTCCAGCGCAGGCACTAAGCCTATGCTAGCTGGTGTACTATGGCAGCAGGATGCTCTGTCCTGGCTGGTGAGGGCAGATCACCTGGTCCCTGTGCCCTCATCTCCATGCATCAGGCGAGGAGCCTCACTCAGCTCAGGACTCTCAGCGTTCACAGTCCAGCCTTCCCAGACCAGCATACCTGCAGGTCACAGAGTAGTGGCCATGTGTCTCGATGCCCAGAGGTTCCGCGAAGCAGCAGCCACATCACGATGCAGCTTGCTGCCAGTGCCCCCCTCCCCGAAACAGCAGGGGCTGTGGCCTCATGGGTCCTGCCCAGGGCTTGCCTACCCCTTCCTCTCCCAAGAGGACAGGGGATTATGTGGGCTCCCAGACACTCCTCACCAAGCTCCACTCCTTCTGTCTGTGCTGGCCCCATGGCCCGGCCCCATGGCCCAGCCCAGTCCTCACTGCAGGGGAGTCCTCACAAGGCAGCGAAGGCTGTGGCTCTGGCCCAAACATGGATGACATCTTGTGGAGGGACTTGCTGACTCCATCAGAGGCCCCTTGATGGGCTGCTTGGCAAAGATGCCCACCTCAAGGCGTGGAGGAAAGGAAGGGGTCCCTCACCTGGAGACAGAGCCTAGGCCAGACCCACCTATAACGGCCCCACCTTGCTCCCAATGTCGTCGAAGGCCAGAGAAAGGAGCCAGGCTCAGATGTGACTGAGCACCCACCTGCTCCATGCACCAGCACCCAGAGAGCCACAACCTCCCGTGGCCACCCTGAGGACTTGTGGTTTCTCTGAGAAGTTGCCAGCCTCTAGTGTTTAACTACAATGTTCCTTTTCCTGGGGAAAGTATAGATGAGACTAATTAATGTGTTGTTTGTTTACCCTCCTTTCATTTCCCTGAGACAAAATAATTAACCATGGAGCTTCAGAAACCACTCATCAGTAGCAGCCCCTCTGCAGCAGTTTCTATGTGCAGATGCCAGGACCCCATGTGAGGCAAGCCCCATGGTGGTGCCTGGCACAGAGCTGGCAAGGGGCTCTGAATGAGAACCTAGGGTACCAGTGAAGTACCTTGAATCATGGCTTCAAAGTGATTTTCCCTGAGGCAAGGAAAATCCTTGTGAAATGCATCAGTCAGAACCAGACTCATCCATCAGTTTAGGTTCATCCTTAGACTGGAAGCCCTGATACCTGCTTCCCCGTCAGCCCTGGTAAGATGGCCACAGGGGTGCGCTTGGAACACTGACGTGCCATGCCACACAGATACCCCCACCCCCATGCCACGGTGCTGGCAGGAAAATGGCTGCCTCCTGTCTGGCTGAAAGCATCAAAGGTCAGCCTCTGCTCAGAGCTCCATCTCTGCAGCACCTGCCCATGTCAGCTGGGGCTCTCAAGGGCCCTTGTGCAGCTCCTCCTTCCAGGAGCTCCTGGTATCCTGGGGAGGTGGGCTCTTCCCACAAGATTTACGATACAGAATTACCTCTGTACTCTCACAGGGGACAGGAGCCCAGTGGAGGTGTGTGCCACTTGGGCAGGAGGGAGAGAGTCCTGTCTTTGGGAACTGACCTCTGGGCTGAATCTTAAGAGAAAGGGTGAGTGAGGCAAGAGACAAAAGGATGGGGAGATCAGGACACCCTTATCGCAGTGTGTCACAGGGGAGTGTCACAGGGGAAGGAGCTACAGAGATGGGCAGGCCCGGCTGAGTAGATGACCCTCCAGCCAAATTCTGGACAGTGGAGATTGACAGAATTGGCAAAGGGTGATTAGTCCAGGCCCACAGAGGTTTCAGCAGGAACAGTAGTCACAGATGAGACACAGGGACTGAGATGCTACCCAGGTCCCTGGCCTGGGTGACTAAGAATACAGGAGGAGGAGGAGGAAGAGAAGGTGCAGGTCCAAGGTGAATGATGCCAATGTGGGCTAGATCCACCAAGGTGGCAGGGCAGAAGCAGGACTGGGTCAGTGAGATGTGGAGCTAGAAGTGGCACACCAGCTCATCAGGTAAAAGAGACAAGATAGCCCAGCACGGTGGCTCATGCCTGTAATCCCAGCATTTGGAAGGCAGACATAGAAGGATCGCCATGAGTTCAAAGCCAGCCTGGGCTACATAGTGAGCTCAGGGCCAGCTTGAACTATAAAGTGAAACCCTGTCTCAAAAAACAAAAAGAGGGCCGGAGATTTAGCTCAGTGGTTCCGGCGCCTGCCTTGCAAGTGCAAGGTCCTGAGTTCAATCCCAGTAACCACATACAATGCTGGGTGTGGCGACTCATGCCCACCAGCAATCAATACCACATACCACAGTGCCGGGCGTGGTGGCTCACGCCTGTAATCCCAGCACTCGGGAGGCAGAGACAGGAGGATTGCTGAGTTCGTGGCGGCTTGCCTGGGCTACACAGTGAGCGCAGGGCCAGCCTGAACTACAAAGCGAGACCCTGTCTCAAAAAGAGAGACCGTACAAGATCACACTCCTATGAATGCCCATCAATAAATGCGTGAATGTGCCTGGCATCACGGGCCTGTGCTCCAGCACAGCCTGGGAGGAGCCCAAGGTAGATGTGATCAGATGGCTGTGGCCTTGCCTGGGACTGCATAATGAAGCACAGCAGGAAAGCGGTTAAAGTTTGGTGAGACACATGCAGCCCCAGGGTGCTTCTCCAAGTCTTGAGGACTGTCAGGGTCTCTGCGATGGGTAACTGGTCCTCCGGGAGTGGAGAAAGTATGAGCTGGACCTAGGCCCCTCTGGCTGGAAGTCCTATGGGTTTCTTGGAGTGAAGCACAGAGCTCGTCCTGCTTCAGACAGGGCCACAGTCAGAATGGGATTGGACTTACCCTCAGAGAGGGTGGACTGGCCTCTCCGGGCCTGCCAGCCACACTGCCCTTTGCTCCAGGACTCTTTGGTCCCTTTTCTCTGTCCTAACCTAGTGGCTATTCACCCACAGGTTTGTTATGTTTGCAGGCCCTTTGACCCAGGGTCACTGTCCACCTTTTATTATTTTTGTACCAAGGTTTGAACCCAGAGCCTGTCACTTAGCTATATCCCCAGTCTGGTCAACTTAAAAGAGACTAATCTTCCTGCCTCAGCTTCCCAGAGCACTGGGACTATACAACGTCTGGCCTGTGTCTCCACTTTAAGCGTATCCCTGGCTTCTGAAGTCTTCGGACTGTTCCTGGCTAATACAGGCCCAGGCGTCCTCTAGGATCCTCATCATATCCCCTTTACCCCACAAAGTGGTACCCTCTGAAAACTGGGCCCATTTTTCAAGCAATTTGTTTTCAAGATCAAGGCAGTTAGGGACAGTCTCATCACCATGCTGTTTACTCCAAGAGAAAAAACACAAACAGGCAAATGGAGTGTGCTGGGAGCATCTCCAGACCCCACCCCCAACACCCTGCATGAGCCTGCTGGCTTCAGCCTGGTCCTCAGAACAGTCCTTCTCCCTTAGATACCAATAAGCCACCTTGGTTTCTGTCTCCACAGGTTGATAGCAGGCCTTGGTGCCCCAGCATGGCCCACTGACATCAACCATGACCAGCTGGCTGACACTCGCCACCAACCGCCCAGACTCACATCTCACCAGGAGGTGACCCTTCCTCCAGCTGCCTCCCCAACTGGCCCACCCCTGCCTGCCCAGGAAAGTGCCGCGGCTGCCATGGACACCATGTAGTAGGGCCGGCCGCGGCACCCAGTGAGCTGCGATGGTTTTGTACACGACCCCCTTTCCTAATAGCTGTCTGTCCGCCCTGCACGCTGTGTCCTGGGCTCTCATCTTCCCGTGTTACTGGCTGGTGGACCGGCTGGTAGCCTCCTTCATACCCACCACCTATGAGAAGCGTCAGCGTGCAGACGACCCGTGCTACCTGCGGCTGCTCTGCACCGCCCTCTTCACACCCATCTACTTGGCCCTCTTCGTGGCTGCACTGCCTCTGGCCTTTCTTGGGTTTCTCTTCTGGTCTCCCCTGCAGTCTGCCCGCCGGCCCTACATCTATTCACGGCTGGAGGACAAGGGCCCAGCTGGTGGGGCAGCCTTGCTTGGTGAATGGAAGGGCACAGGGGCTGGCAAAAGCTTCTGCTTCGCCACCGCCAACCTCTGCCTCCTCCCTGACTCACTGGCCAGGCTCAACAACCTCTTCAACACCCAAGCACGAGCCAAAGAGATAGGGCAGAGAATCCGCAATGGCGCTGCACGGCCCCAGATCAAAATCTACATCGATTCACCCACAAACACGTCCATCAGCGCAGCCAGCTTCAGCAGTCTGGTGTCACCACAAAGCGGTGATGGCGGGGCCAAGGCTGTCCCTGGGAGCATTAAGAGGACAGCCTCTGTGGAATACAAGGGCGACGGCGGGCATCACCCCAGTGACGAGGCTGCCAATGGCCCTGCCTCTGGGGATCTGGCTGACAGTGGCAGCCTTGAGGATGCCTGCATCGTCCGCATCAGTGGTGAGGATGGGGGGCGCCCCCATGAAGCCGAAGACCCTGCCACTGGGAGCCAAGCCAGGAACGGGGCTGGCGGGGACTCAAAGGGCCAGACACCCAACCACAGTCAGCAGGATGGGGATTCAGGCAGCTTGGGCAGCCCTTCAGCCTCCAGGGAGTCCCTGGTGAAGGCACGCGCCGGACCGGACAGCAGTGGCGGCGGGGAGCCTGGGGCCAACAGCAAGCTCCTGTACAAGGCCTCGGTGGTGAAGAAGGCAGCCACGCGCAGGAAGCGACACCCTGATGAGGCCTTCGATCATGAGGTCTCAGCCTTCTTCCCTGCCAATCTGGACTTCCTGTGCCTGCAGGAGGTGTTTGATAAGCGGGCAGCTGCCAAATTGAAAGAGCAGCTGCATGGATACTTTGAGTACATCCTGTATGACGTTGGGGTCTATGGCTTCCACAGCTGCTGCAGCTTCAAGGGTCTCAACAGCGGCCTCTTCTTTGCCAGCCGCTACCCCATCATGGACGTGGCCTATCACTGTTACCCCAACGGTCGCGGCTCTGATGCCCTGGCCTCTAAGGGAGCGCTGTTTCTCAAGGTAGGAGGCCTTGACCTGACCTGAGGGCCACATGCCAGCTGATCCCCAAGCCACACAGGGAGGTGGGCCATAGCTGAGTCGTCCTCCCCAACCTGGGGGGCTGAAGTGGGAGGCAGACAAGGTCTTTCATGGAACAGAGCCAGAGGCCCCCAGCTTAGGGACGGGAAGTACAAACACCAGGACAAGAACCAAGACCCCAGGGTCAGGCAGATCTCAGAGAGTCTGGGATGAGTTCTTCAGCTCTCTCAGAGCTGCTGTTTCCCAGTCTGTAAAACGCAGGTCGGCTGGGTGAGAACCACACAGCAAGCCTGGCAGGGCTCCACTCCTGCAGAGTGTGGGGACAGGGCCCCAGTGATGCCAGCGGTGGCGAAGGAGGAGGCAGAGACAAGTGCAAGTGCAGAGCAAGAGCACAGATAGAAGACAGGACTCTTGGGTCCGCAGGGCCATGGCCACACTCAGCCTAAGGCACCAGTGCACTGACCCGGACAGCCCTCCTTCTTGGCTGTCAGCAGCTGCCAAGCTAGGCTCTCTGCCTACCAGCCCTTGGTTTGGCTTCCACAGTCACTAATTTAAGTGAATTATAATTATTTCTGCTAATTTGGATGCAACTGGAGGGGTATTCAGATCATGGTAGTTTGGTCATTACACATTATCTTATCTGAGCCATAGATGCTCTCAGAGTGTTGACTTTTCTTTATCCCAAAGCTGCTCTTGGTCCCTTAAGTTCTCTGAAGTCCCCCGTGCCCAGCTGATGCAGAACAGGGCTTTGTGTCCCTAGAGGTAGCAGGTGCTCTGGATGTGGGTTCTGGCTTTTTAAGGAGAGAAGTGACAAAGTAGATGGTCAACAGTGAGATGCTCAGAGGCCAGGGCATCGGAGCCGCAACCGTTGGCGTAATCCCTGTCTCAAAGCTATCATGCTCAGCTTGTTCAGGAAAATGCTGGCACCTACCATGGTGGGGTGGTCAGACCATGTGCACAGAGCCTGCTGGAGGGAGAGTAGTCACCCAAGGGTTGCAGCCCCTGACTCCCAGGCATTCCATGTTTCATGTGTAGTTCAGCTCTTTGTTTTGTTGAGAGGAGGCTTCGTTTTGTAGTTTAGCCTGGACTTGAACTCACTGTGTAGCTTAGGCTGGCCTCAGACTTGCAGCAATCCTCCTGCTCCAACCTCCTAAGTGGTGGGATTACAGGTATGAACCACCATGCCCAGCCTGCAGTGCCTACCTCTTTATTCACAACCAGAGAGGCTGAAATTGCATCAACTTCTCTGACAAATAGAGCCAACCTTCCTGTTCTGGCACATGCTCATATGGTTCTGTTCTAGGCACATATTTTTGTCTCAGCAGCCAGACAGACTTTCTGGGAAGACAGGGATATGTTGTCAGGCTCAAAAGGAGTGTGTGCCCTCTCCATCCCTGCCAACTTCAGATGGCTCTGAAACCACAGACTGTCCCCAAGTCTACCTCTGTGTAGGCCAATCTAGTTGTCCTCTCCTCACCTTCTTCTTCCACTCGGCACTTTGCCACCATTTGCACCAAGGTCAACAAGCCTTGCTGGAATAGCCCCTCCTCTGCAGCACTATCCTGAATGTTCTTTTTGTGTCCTTTTACCTCCTGGGTCTCACATTCGTCTGGAAATATATTTAATTTGGTCCATGCCACTAAAAATTATTCCTTGAATTGGCCAATGTTTTAAGAATATTTCACATAGCCGGGCGTGGTGGCACATGCCTGTAATCCCAGCACTCGGGAGGCAGAGACAGGAGGATTGCTGAGTTCGAGGCTTGCCTGGACTACATAGTGAGCTCAGAGCCAGCCTGAACTACAAAGCGAGACCCTGTCTCAAAAAGAAAAAAAAAAAAAAAGAATATTTCACATAAAGCCCAGTTTGTACCCTCTCTCAACACCTCAGCAGATCTGGCAGTGCCTATCAAGTTTCACAAAGCTACAGGTAGCCAGACCTGGAGGTTGGGGCAACCCCACTTAGCCAGCTCTCTTCATTTCCCATTGACCCCACAGTCAGGCTGGCCCCTTCCCAGGAAATGTGACTACACTGCCTCCCTTTCTGCCCTTGGTGATGACCTTCACCTTTGTCTCCGGCCCTGCATCTGGCTGTCCCCCTAGACACAGCCCATTCACAAACCAAGCTCAGCATCTGGCTTGGAGCCGAAAGTATCAACCCAAATCCAAAAGGGCCACCCTGGCTGCTCCTTGTGCCCACCCTGCCTATCCATTTCATTAAGTGTTCATTTCACTTTCAGATACTGGTGGCTCTGCCCTCTATGTCCAACTCCACTGCTTTGGCTGAGGCTCCATCCCTGTTGGCCTAACTGTACTCCTCTCACCTGGGTCAGACGACCCTTTCCACCCCCAGTGGCCAGGCTCCCACCTGCTCTCTCTCACCACAGGTTGACCTCTTCCCCGGCCAGGCCTGAACCCACCCTCTGCTGGTCTTGGTCCTGCCCAGCACGGGCCAGCTCACAACCTGGAACCCAGCTGTCTTGGGGCTGGCTGTCCCATCAGACATTGCCTTGAGGGTAGAGCTATGTGCTGATGGCACATGTAAGTCCCTAGCACACTACTGTTGACCTCCTGCCATGGAAGACAGGAATCAGTGAGGCTTCAGAGAGTCAGGGCTAGCCCAAGAGGGGCAAAGATGGGGGAAGGGTGCTGCCAGCTGGCCTGTCCACCCTCTGCCTCATCCCACCTGCCCTGCTTGTATGCTTTGTGCTACTTCAGACCCTTTAAGGAACTGTAACTCCTTGTGAAGGGACTGAAATCCTTTCTGCCTGTCCAACAAAGCATTTTCTGGATATTTATGTCAAGTCTTTGCCTGACAGGACTAAAAGGCATAATATCTGATGTAACTGTTCTTAAGAAAAACACAGGGCTCTCTGGCTCTTCAGGAAACAAGCCAGGAATCAAGTCCCAGCAAGTAACTAAGTGGGTCCTGGTGAGATCCAGGGGTGTGTGAGGCAGCACCTTCTCTCAGCAGCAGGGCTGGTCTGAAGCCTTTCCGCATGTGTCCCCTTCCCTAGCCAGGACTCAGCACAGGGCAGGCGATAATACTAAGTGCTGAGCAAGGGAGAGGCTGACATTAAGACCAACAAATGGGTGACTAGAGAGAAGCCAGCTAAAACACTGGCAGCTCAGAAAGGGTGTGGTGGCCAACAGATCTGGCATGCTCCCACCTTGCACATCTGAGCCTTGAGACCCGTAACTTCACTTCTCTTGCCTCAGTGTACTTGTAAGAATGGCAGGCTTTTAGTGTGCTCTTGGTTGATGAGAGGAAAAACTAAGCCAAAGTGCTCCCACTGAGGGGAATTTGTTGCCTGAGGAAAACTGGGACCAAATTGTCACCATGTGCCCCTTCTGACTACCGTGTTTTTACAATAGTCAGGCACATCAATGGTAGGTGACATCAGAGCCCTTCCAGGGGCAGGCATACTGTTAGGCCACACCAGGACATGGAGAAGTGAAAGGCGAACATGTTTAGAAAAAGCCCAAATTCACGTCAGAGTCCATTATCAAATACTTTTATACCACAGACACTGGAGAAGGGAAGATGGGCATTGGAGCTCAGATAGGGAGAAGCCGTAGAAAGCCAGGGCTGCATCCAGATGGAGGAGAATAACAACTACCCACCTTTGAGAAAAGGAAAGATGGACGCCTCTGGGGCCTGTGACCCTCAGCCAATGACTGAACAGGCAACTAGGTCTCAACAGCCCCTCTTCCTGGAAAATCACTGGGTCTGGGGTCTCAGCATCACAGGAAACAGTCTAGAATGGACAAGTAAAGTTTGGGAGGGTGACTCAGGCTCATCATGGAGAATAAGGAGCTAAGAGAGGCCTCTGGGGACAGAGGTGTCCTTGGGGAGAAGCCCAGTGAAGGAATTCTCCAGTGACCTCCCATGACTATACAGTACCCACGGGCCCAGAAGAGCCCTTAGGCAGCAGGGTGGTGGCATGAGAGGAATCCCTCCCTGGCCACCCTTCACTGCTCTCAATCACAGTACTGATGAGGACCCAAACTTGAGCTAGAGGTCACTACCCTGGGTGGGGATGACCTGACTTCTCTGTATCATACTCTTGAGACAACTTTTTTTTTTAAAGATGGAGTTTTGCTTTGTAGTTCAGGCTGGCCCTGAGCTCATTATGTAGCCCAGGCAAGCCTTGAACTCAGCAATCCTCTTGCCTCTGCCTCCCAAGTGCTGGGATTACAGGCGTGAGCCACCACACCCGGCATTGTGCTGTGTGGTACTGATTGCTGGTGGACATAATCACCATGCCCAGCATTGTGGTTACTAGGGATCCAACTCCAGACCTTATGCTTGCAAGGCAGACACCAGAACCACTGAGCTAAATCCCTGGCCAAGATAGCCATTTTTATTAAGCCAGCATCCAGAAACACCCTGCCAGGATCACCTGCAAGTTGGATGGCTGCCGCAGTGCTCCTCTCTCCCAGCTTCCTACCTCTGCAGCTCTGTCCTTGATAAAGGAGGTAAGGACAGAGATCCAGGGGCAGCAGAAGTATGAGGCCATGATGAAGCCTCTGGAGAAAGGCCTGGCCCTAGTGGGACAGAGCAGTACAGAGAGGGGAGACAGTCCAGAGCACTCACCCCAACTGAGGGCCCTCAGGGGACCATGGTCTATAAAGCAGATGAAGTAACTTTCACATAGCCAGAAGGCCAGAGGCTGGGGACATCGGGAAGCAACACTGTCTAAGACCCCTCACAGTGGAGGGATAGGTGAACTCACAGGGGTGAGCCTGGAGGTGCTGAGCAGGGAAAGAGCCCTCAGGAGTTGCAAAGACATGGAGGGAACCTGGCTGTGGCGCCTACACTTTCCCCCACCCACATTGCTGCTGTACGCTGTGGGTCACTGTGAGCCAGTGTTTCCTTTACACATCTGGCATGTCCTCCACAGTGGGCTGTAACTCTGGAGAGCAGGATGTATTGTTTTCACCTGGGCCGCCACGCCAGGCTTCTAAGGGTTACACTGAGAGTGTGGGTGAACATGGCCAGTGTCCCAGTGGTGACCAGTAGGTGGCAACACTGACACCCAACTTCGTTCCCAGGTGCAGGTGGGAAGCACACCTCAGGACCAAAGAATCGTTGGGTACATCGCCTGCACACACCTGCATGCCCTGCCAGGTAGGTCACCACAAATGCAGCTTCCTGAGGGTGCAACTGGCACCTGAGGCCTGGCTTGGGCTACATTTTCTGGTCTCTGCCCTGCAGAGGACAGTGCCATCCGCTGTGAGCAGCTGGACCTGCTTCAGGACTGGCTGGCTGATTTCCGAAAATCTACCTCCTCCTCCAGCGCAGCCAACCCTGAGGAGCTGGTGGCGTTTGACGTCATCTGTGGAGATATGAACTTTGACAACTGCTCTTCTGGTAAGGCTGTGCTTCTCCCCTTGGGCCTGGGCTTGGGCTCGTCGGGTTAGGCAGCTTGAAGAACTTCTTGCTCCTCAGGAGGTCACGTGTGGAAGTTCAGCCACCTACAGAGTCTCTGCCCCCAGAAACCCTAGAAGCAGAAGAGCACTCTTTACCTGGAAAGCTCATTGGTGTCTAGCTGGAGATAGATTCCCTAAAAATGAATCAGTGGTGAGGGAGGCTCAGAAACTTGGACTATGGGAGAATTGGCTAATTTAGTGCTTGCACTGCACCAAGCACGGTTCTAACTGCTGTTCCATTTAAATCTCTTAACAGCACTATGAGGTAGGCACTGTATTTATTCACATGGTGTGGAAGAGGAAGCTGGGGCTCAGAGGGTAATTCCCCAAGGTTACACAGCCAGTAAACGGTCCAATGGGAACTTGAACCCTGGGAATCATGCTTTAACTTTTAGGTAGGGTATGACCTCTAGTAATATCAAAAGTTCATTATTGCCAGGCTTGGTAACCCACATCTATAATATCAGCACTTTGGGAGGCAGAGGCAGGAGGATTAAGAGTTCAATCCTAACCTGGGCAACTTAGTGATTTATAGACCCTGTCTCAAGATTTAAAAAAAGAAGAAAAAAAGCTGGGGATATAGTTCACTGTGATGGTTCTGGGTTTGAACTCCAGTATTATTAAAAAAAAAAAAAAAAAAAAAACCAGAAACCCTGCAAGTTGAAATACTGATTTTACAATGGTCTTTGGGGCTTTGGCTGGCTCGAAACCTCCTTAGCCTGCATCCTCTGTCACAGTCACATACCTGATTCCCCCAGGGACCCCCAGAGTCAGGCAGGATACAGCACATATAGGTAGAGGATATCAGGAGGGAGGAACCCACCTGTCTGGGCCCTCACTGCCCTTTCCTCCAGGGTTGCAAAAAGGACCTTCTGGTTCAGTGAATTGGCAGGAAAAACAGGAAGCTGGGGAGGACAACTTCCTGTCTCAGGCTTGTGGGGTGCCCCTCCCTCAGGGCTCGTTACCCTCTGAGAAGGGTAGGAATCCTGCCTGGGCACCACCAGCCATTCTCACACATTTGCCTTGACCTTGGGGCCACTGTCCCCTGGAGCCCAGCAGGGACAGTGATCATAGTCCTCAGACAAAGGTAAAGATGTGTATCAGAGGATACATTTTCAAGGACACTGAAACCAGTCACAAATGACCCCAGGACCCCTGTGGAAATAGAACCCACCCAGAGGCAGTTATATAAGGGACAGATGACAACCCATAACACCTCCTTCCTCCCACAGATGACAAGCTGGAGCAGCAGCACTCTCTGTTTACACGCTACAAGGACCCCTGCCGCCTGGGGCCTGGGGAGGAGAAGCCGTGGGCCATTGGTGAGCTGGGCCCAGGAGGGGCTGGTAGGGGCTGGGGTCCCCACAGACTTGCTGAGGAAGAATCATCAGGAACTACCCCCAAGCCCCCAGGCAGCTTCCCCAAGCTCATGGAGGTCCAGTGCAACCTGACCTGCCCATGGAGGCCATGGAGGTCCAGCCTGCAGTGATCACTCTTGCCCTTGCCCTTAGGGACCCTGTTGGACACAAATGGCCTCTACGATGAGGATGTGTGTACCCCTGACAATCTGCAGAAGTAAGTACCCAGGTGGGGACCCCATCCACACCAGTTCCCAGGTCTGGACAGATATGAGCTGGGAAGGGATGCAAGAGCCAGCTCAGCTCAGGCCAGTGAGGGCTTCCATGCAGTGGGAGCCACTTCTCCACCTCTGACAGCCTCAGGCTCTCATGCAGGTGGAGGCTGTGGCAACCCTTCACCTAAACCCTGCCACTGGGCTTGCAGAGAAGCTCAAGAGCCCAAAGGGCTGTCTCAAAGGGATGCTGCCTGATCTAGCAGCCAGTCTGGGCCATGGGGAGCCCAGAAGGTAGAGTGAAGAGAATCAGAACTTTCCACTGCCACGCTAAGAGCCAACCTCTGTAGCACAGTCACTGGGAAATCTGCAGAAGGGAGCTGGCAGCTTGTGGAACCAATTAGGGAATTAGCATATGAGCAGAGAGAACACAAGCTGGTCACTCTCAAAGTAGAGACAAGCTTCCCAGACAAGCTTCATTCCTGAACCCAGTGGCTTCTATAAAGGACACATTGGAAGCCATGCATGGTGCTGCAGACCTACAATCCTAGCACCTGAAAGGCTAAGAACAAGTTCAAGGCCATAGTCAGTTCAAAGCCAACCTGAACTACAAAGTGAGACCCTGTCAAAAACAAACAAAAAATGCCACGAAAGATGCACTAGAGGGGCCAAGAACAGAGCCAATTTATAATTCACAGCCTGAGACTGCACAGAGCCTCAGGGATGGCTCCTTGCAGCTAATTTGAGCCAATTAATTAGATTACAGACTAAATTTGAAATATCATCCTATGCTGAGAAAATTATCTTTTTATGAGACGATGATTAAAAAATGACTATCAGTAACTCTCAGATCATTGATGCTGGAATTAATTACCAAAGGCAAAGGATGGTAATGGATTATATCTCTGAGCCATAACAATGTTCTGAATGTCATTAGTGTATTTATCTGAAGGCTGATAAAAACCTTATAGAAACTCAAGTTTGCCAGCCTAGCTACTCCAAAAACCATTTCCATCTATCTAGGCCCTGGCCATCAGGGACCCTGAACGGTGTTTCCCAGCACAGACCCCAGCTAGAGCTGCCCTCTGAAAGGGAAACCTCAGAAGGACTCAAGCTGCCTGCCCTCCCTATAGAACTATAAGTAGCACTGTTGCACACAGTGAATTTCCTCAATCTGAGAAATGAGACATCAGCCCATACCCAAAAGTAGCTTGGGACCCACAGCTACTACTTTCAGAGGAGAAAATGGAGGCTAGGATTGGTGGCACGAGCTGGGGCACGTCACTGCATTGGGACAGACCCATGTAAAAGCAGAATCCTCCAATAGGACCATGGTTCCATCAGGCTCCCCTTGATGATCTGAAACAGTCATCGAGTGGAGGGCTGGGGCTTCCAGGAGATGCATTTCTGGCTCAGAGAAGCCCCTTCTAGAGATAGGGTTGGGATGGCTAGGTTCCCAAGTTGGTCACATCCAAGACAGTGCCTCCACCAATGTGCAAATCCATAAAAGGAAAGTGAAAGCTGGCTAGCCCTAAGGGACATGGGTCAGACTGCAAAAGACCTGAAGGCTTCAACTCATCCCCCTGCTCGCAGGCCCTGGAGCACCTTCCCTCCAGCATGAGCCTGGTGAGCTACAGGGAAGACAGATCTCACCTAGAGGTTTTGTCTAACCTTTCCTTACTTGAGAAAGAGACCAGGGCTCTCGCACAGGACCTGCCAGGCCGGGGCTGTTGGGAGTGGGGGTGAGGTCTCAGACATCAGCCCCTACTGCCTGTCTGGTGAACAGGGTCCTGGAAAGTGAGGAAGGCCGCCGGGAGTACCTGGCTTTCCCTACCAGCAAGAGCCCAGGAGGCGGCCAGAAGGGGCGGAAGGACCTGCTGAAAGGCAACGGCCGACGCATTGATTACATGCTGCATGCTGAGGAGGGACTGTGCCCTGATTGGAAGGCCGTGAGTCTTAACACTGCCCTATAGCCCTTGACAGTACTGAGGCTCCCTCTGGACCCTACCCTAACCCACACCCTTAAAAAAAGGAGAATCAGGGCTGGGCATTTAGTTCTGTGGTTCCAGCATCTGCCTGGCAAGTGCAAGGTCCCAAATTCGATCCTGGTACCACATCCCAGAATGCCGGGTGTGGTGGCCCACGCCTGTAATCCCAGCACATGGGAGGCAGAGACAGGAGGATTGCTGAGTTCAAGGCTAGCGTGGCCTACATAGTGAATTCAGGACCAGCCTGACCTACAAAGTGAGATCCGGTCTCAAAAAACTGGAAGAAACAAACAAAAAAAACATTCTTTCAGACCTTTAGTCCCTGGAATGCAGCCCAGTCCCCATGTCTAGAACCCCCAGGCTGCCATCCCTTGCCCCAGCCTCTTCTTTTGCAGGATACACTTTGGAGCTAATCAGAGCACTTCTCCCTCCCCCACAACACAGGAGGTGGAAGAATACAGTTTTATCACCCAGCTGTCCGGCCTGACCGACCACCTCCCTGTGGCCACGCGGCTGATGGTGTCTGCAGGGGAGGAGGAGGTGTAGCCCAGCCAAATCACCGGCATCCAGAGCAGCAGGCCTCTGCCAGCCCTTTGAGCTGCAGCCCATCCTTGAGCCATGTCTCCACCAAGCACCTAGTGCTGGGGGAGGGCAGGGTACAGGGAGGGAACCACGGTCAGTCCCAGGGAGCCTGGAAGCAGTGCTGCTCTGCAACTCTGGGTCCTCTCGGAGGACAGAGACTCAGGCCAGCCTGGGAGACCCCGGCTGCCTAACCAGTGCCATTCTTTCCAAACATGATTTTCTACAGATCTACAGCACAACCTAGTTTGTAACCCAAGGATTAGTATAAGGACCCAGTTTATGTACTCTTTGTATCTCTTCTCAAACTTCGTCCAGGGTTCCTTACTTTTGTCTGCTGCCAATGTTGTCTCGCATGCCTGCGCCCTCGCATGCACACTGCCCGCATGCCACGTGCCACATTGTAGCTACCCAGATCCCTTGCTCAGGCCTCACCCAAGGCCAGACTCCAAACACAATCAGAACCAGCCAAAGAAGCATTTCCTGGGCTCGCTTGCCAACCCTCCACCTCCAACCCAGCATGGGCACTGTGGGGACATGAGGGTGATTGTGATCAGCCAGCCCAGAGCTCTTCCCAGAGTCTTGCATTCAAGGGCGATTACGTCTTAAAAAGAAAACAAAGAAGGTTAAAACAAAATCACCCTTTACTTTAAAGGGTCTGCAAGTCACTAGGTAGAACTTTGCTCTTCCCAAGACAGGGTCCCTTCCGCAGCCCAGACACACCAGGGGCCAGCCGGCTTTGACCATCCTGGTGGCTCCTCTATGAGTCTTGGATCCGGGCCTTGGAGCCATAACCAGAAATCCAAGAAGGCGGCATCATTTTTTTACAGGAATGGAACTCATAACACAAAGGGGTGGGGGTGGGGTCTTCATTTTGAAAATGACAGATTTGTAGCTTCTTCTCTTCTATCCAAGCCAATGCATCCTCTTCCTTCTGCCAACCCCCTTGCTGCCCTTCAGACACCTCTCTGGTTTGGGACCAATCCTTCCCCAGGGACTTCTGCCATTCATGTGCCAGCTGAGCTCAGGAACCACCTCCCTGCCCCTGGGTGGGGCTGTGATTCTGGCCTCCCAGGCCACCCTCCTTAACTGCTATTCTAGCTAGTACCATGGCTAAAGGGACCCTGGATAAATAGACAAGAACCCGAGATGCAGCCTGCCCCACGTCAGTGGGATGATCCAGGATCTGGCTAGGATGGTCAGGTCAATGCCACCTCATGCCTAGGGCAGGGAGTACTACTGGGTGGCATGCAGGCACACAGAAGCCACCCTGCCACTGTGTAACTACACCCAGCCAAGGGTTGACATGGCAGAGCTGGCCAGTGACCCAGTGTTCCACCTGGCCCTGAGCCTTGGGTAGAGGCTCTGCAGCAGCACTGCCACTGCCCATCTGCCTTCAGACAGTACAGGCTCCGACAACCCCCACTGGTCTCAGCGCACCCTTTTCTTGTATCTAGCCTGGTCTGAGCTAGCTTTTCCTGGCAAGGCTGGGGGCAGCACCAGGATGTGTGATTAGGACCTCCTGGGGCTTTTGCACTGAAGCTAGCCTTGTCACCCACTGAACAGTGAAGGGGGAGAGGCAGGGCAGCCAGGCAGATACCAGGCCATGTGGTGGCGATGGCCCTGCAGCCTGGGCAACTTGGCGCAAGGATGCACAGCCAGTTAACACTGGTATACCTGGCCTCTGGCCTGGGGAGCACTTCCTCTATCCAGGCACCTACTGTGCCCCTCCAGGATCCAGAGCAGAGGTGGCCCTGCCTGGGTTCAGACAAGGATTTATGGAGGGTCCAGTTCCCAAATCCTGGGAGCAGCCAGGACTGTTCCCATGTAGGGCTCGACCAGGCAGGCCCAACCCCCAGACCTAAGCTGCTGTACACACAGGGAGAGCAGCCAAGGCCAAGGCCCCGGACCACTCCAGCAGCTTCTGTCCCTGAGGGTGAGGGAGCACATGTGAAGTCAGGCCCACATGCTTCTCATCCTCCCAACTCGCAGGGCGGCCTCTGGCAAGTCATACCGCCCTGTGCCTCTTACTTTTGCTCATCACATGGTCACCACTGCCTAATCAGGTCCTGGCATTGAGGGACAGCCTGCCTCCCTAGCTTCCCTCACACCTCCCTCAGAGCTGGGTCACGGCTACCACACTTTTCATCGTGGTTTGCCTGTGGACTTCCAGGGCTGTGAATAGCCAGGTTTTTCCATTTTGATTTTTAAAAAAGAAAAGAAAAAAGTTGCCAGGATCAGATTCTGTGGCATCTATAGCCTGGGAGAGGGAAGTCACAGGGGTCACTCAGATCCCAAACCGAGGCTCTTAACTGCCCCAGGCCCACAAGAGAAGCCACGAGGCAAGTGGGTTTTTCAGCTTAGGAAGGAAACATTCATTTTCACTTATCCAAAACCACCTTGAGTTTTAAGTATAATATTAATCTTGATGCTTTTTAACTATTGTATTAACTTGCTGAGATTTAGAAGTACTGTTTTAAAAAAAAAAAGCCACTTTTTTAATTTCTGTATTTTTTTCTGTATTATATCCTTATGGGATATTAGGGGTTTTATATGGTAAGACATCTAAGGTTTTGGTAAAAATGTTATCAAATATATATCCAGACCATTCTTCCCTAGAAGAAAAACAATCTTTACACCTGATAAAATATTTTGAAAAGAGAGGTGGTTTTTTCCTTTATGGTGCTGAAAGGAAGGATGGAGAATGAGGAGGAAATAAAACTGTGAGGTTCAAGACTGATGTTCTCTATTTATTTGAGTGACAAGCTGGGGTGGGCTCTGCTGACTGCAGACCACAGGCTGGCTTTGGAAGCATAGGTGGCTTAGGGAAGCACAACTCAAGTTTGCCCTGAAATGCTAGGACCCTGGGCTATCTGGCTTCTCTTATTGGCTATCTCTCCTGTCCTCAGAAATGAGACCTAAACCAAAGGGTATCTTGTGTGGGCTCCTAGGAAATCTGAATGTCTCTACTGAAGCAGGACTGGAATGGTCCACACCATACCCCATCTACCCAAGATTTCTGAGGGGGTGGCAGGGGACTTCTGATGGATATAAAGGGCCACGTGAAAAGACCTTACACCTGGTTCCTGAAAGCTGGGTTCCCAGGGCTACCCCTCAGGACTGCTTGCCTCTTCCCTGGTCCCTCAGCCCCTGACGTTCAGGCCACCTACTAGGGCGCACTGAGGCCAGACACTAGACATTTATAAATGTGGCAAGGAGAAGGGCCAAAACCCACTCCTCTCAGCTCCAACCCCAGCCCCACCAGACTCTACAAGCCCCAGGACTTGGCCATAATTCAGTATCTCCATCACCTAGCAGGTGCTTGTGGTGGAGCTGAGTGAACAGGGACCTAAAAGTTCCCAGGAAGCAGAGAGGCCAGGCGGACTGCCAGTGGTACTGCCCAGCTAACCAGAAGCACCATATACCTACCCACCTTAGCAAGGGCACTGAGCCTTTGTTTCCTTCCAGTGGACATTATTGCCTTAGAACTTTCTAAGCTCGAGACCAGAAACAGGGTGTGTGTATGTGTCGTGCATCCCTGGTCCCTCCAAAATGCCCATTCAGTCACCAGCCCACACTGCCTACCACATCTGGAGTTGGGAGCCAGCTGTGGAAAGATGCAAAAACAGAAGACCTCCTCCTCTGTGATGAGACCAAACAGGTTCCTGGAAGAAGACAAGTCCTTTCAACCTTCCTTTCCCAAAAGCCACAACCCATTCAAAGCCACAAACTCTGAGTATTTTATTTCTCAACAAGGGAGAATCATTTCTGG
The DNA here is from genome assembly GCA_004025085.1 of Thryonomys swinderianus. NCBI lineage: Eukaryota > Metazoa > Chordata > Mammalia > Rodentia > Thryonomyidae > Thryonomys > Thryonomys swinderianus. The sequence continues at coordinate 8,036 of PVIC010007864.1, read as the reverse complement.
GTGTCTCTAAACCTAAACTCCATGGTGACATCTCCTGAATGGGGGTGAAACTCCACAGCATAGTTCACTGCCCGAGGACTGCCCAGCAGCATTTTAGGATCCAGCGTGGGGCTGAGGAAGTACACAGCCTGCTTGCAGTGGGGGTTCCAGCAACAATCCCCCTGTAGGAGCAGCAAGAAAACAGTGAGGGTCTCTGGCACACAGGCAGCCTTGCAATAGCTTCCAGCCCAAGCAGCTCACATTGGGAAGCTCCTTAGGGGGCAGATAACCCAGGGCCATTAAGGAGTCAGCATCTGGCCTAAATCCCACAGGACAGGAATACCAGAAGATGGGGTGGTGCTAACTCTGGGGTTGGGATACACTTGAAGCCTGGTACACACAGCACTACCTTGTCTTCTGCAAGCTCCAGGAGGCCAGTGCTGACTGTGTTATCTGGGGTCAGGTGGTATTCCATCCACAGGACAACTCCATGGCTCCTTCCTGGCCTGGGAGAGTGGGTGGGGCCAAATGGACATTTATGGTGAGATGGTGGACACAGCAGGGGTTTCCAACTGCTTTCTTGAAGCCTCTGATCTTCACCACTCCCATCCTGCCCCATGGAGAACTCCTAACCGACCTAACTGCCATGCAAAAAAGGCTGAGCAAGAGCAGCCACAGCTCAGAATCCCTATGGCTCTCTGCAGCCTGGTCAACTACCCAGGGCCACTCAGCTGCAGGGCCAGCCTACCCACGCTGAGCTTGAGGGGGACAGAGGGCAACCTTGGCCCTAAAGACTATCAGGCCATTCCTAGATAAACTGGACAGCAGCTCAGGCAGGTGATAGTATGTGCCCTGCCTGTTCCATGGTCCCCTGGTCCCTGGGGCTCCTAGGGCTCTGGGCTCATGGCCTCAGCTAGTCAGGTCTCCTCTATGAAAGGAGCCAGAGCAGGGTGGGGCTACCCATGCCTTGGACAAAGAGCCTTCATCACTCCATTAATTCTCAGGAGAATTCAGGAAACTGTTTCAGTGGGTAACCATAGTAACAAAGCTCACGATTCCTGGCCGCTGAGATCCAACAAGGGAGCGTCAGATGGGGGGATAAGCAAGGCTTGTCACCACGAGCCCTGCAGCTGTGTAACTGCCACAAAAAGGGCAGGCAAAGATGAGACAAGGTCTTGTCATGGGCCAGACTGTCTCCCAAACCAGCTGTGCTTGGCCACATGGGCAACAGCCCATATATCCTCAGAGAACCTCCACTCACCTCCTCAGCTCCATGGTGCCCTCAGCACGCAAGGACTGCTGGGGGACCAGCTGCTGAAAATCAAAGGTCAGGATCCGCTGGGGCTCTGAGAGGCTGCGGCAGGGATATTCCCACAGTGGGTGTGGCTCTGCTTCCTTGCTCTCCCGGAAATCTAGGGCACACTGATGAGAAGAAGCTTTGAGGGTCTGCAGAGATGAGCTGGCAGCCAGGGTAAATAAAGGGTCAGCCAGGGTTCGTTTCACAGGTACCCTCACCTCCATGACCCGAAGCGCTCAGGGAAAATGCAGTCACCATGTTGATTCCGGCATAGATCAGAGCAGCTGGCTTCTCTTCCCTACCCCATGGCAAGTCACCACCTAAGGTTCACTTTTTCCTTTTTAAACAGGGTGATAATGCCTTTTTTGAGACAGGGTCTCACTGTGTACCCCAGGCAAGCCTTGAACTCAGCAATCCTTCTGCCTCTGCCTCCTGAGTGCTGGGATTAAAACCATGAGCCAGGGCCAGAGGGTTAGCTCAGTGGTTCTGGCGCCTGCCTCGCAAGCGCAAGGTCCTGAGTTCGATCCCTGGTAACCACATATAATGCTGGCGTGGAGACTCACGCCCACCAACAATCAACACCGCATACTACAATGCCGGATGTGGTGGTTCACGCCTGTCATCCCAGCACTCAGAAGGCAGGGACAGGAGGATTGCTGAGTTCGCGGCGGCTTGCCTGGGCACCATAGGGAGCTCAGGGCCAGCCTGAACTACAAAAGCGAGACCCTGTCTCAAAAAAAGCAAAAAAAAAAAAACCCATGAGCCACCATGCCCAGCATTGTGGTGTGTGGTCTGATTGTTGGGATTACAGGCGTGAGTCACCATGCCCAGTATTGTTCTATGTGGTTACCAGGGATCAAACTCAGGACCTTGTGCTTGCAAAGCAGATGCCAGAACCACTGAGCTAAATCCCTAGCCCGACAATGCCTATTTCAGGACTGCTCTGAGGACTGAATGCCCCTAGTTGTGAAAACACCTGGCACATAGGATACTCTCCCACCTACTGATATTGAACACTACAGCTGTGAGCACCCTAACAGAAGGCTCCAAGGCCAGGGAGGTGACCTCGTAAACCAGCCAGACCAGGACCTGGGAAAACATTGATGTATAGGTGGAAACTGGGGGCAGGGTAAGGAAGCTGCTTGGAAGAGGTGACTCCAGGCCTGGTCTTAAGGGTCAAAGAGGAGCAAGCCAGGAAGGGTCGAAATGGGGTATAGACAGAAGTCAAACACAGACAGAAAGGGGCAGTCCAGCGTGACATGGCCAGATTTAGGATCTACACGTTTCCTTGAGCTCTGTGTGGAAAATAGCAGACATCTCAGAGGGAAGAATCCAGGAAAGAGCCTGAGGAGTTGCCATGGTGGCAGAGAGACCCATGGCTTGCACATGTAAAATCTTAGCACAAAGATTTCTAAACATATGAACAGTCAGTGGTCTGCTATAGAGGTGAGATGCAAATAGGAAATATTCATGGAATTTTTTTTCATACTTAAAAAAATGTTTAGTTGAATGTGGTACCGTACACCTATAATCCTAGCACTCAGGAAGCTGATGCAGGAAGACTGCTTCCAGTTAAAGGACAGCCTCTGTTACATAATAAACCTGTCTCAAAAAGCCAACAATAACAAACAAAAATGTTTAGCTGGGCGCTGTGGCTCACGCCTATAATCCCAGCACTAGGGAGGCAGAGGCAGGAGAATTGCTGAGTTTGAGGCTTGCCTGGGCTACACAGTGAGCTCAGGGCCAGCCTGAACTACAAAGCCGACCTTGTCTCAAAACAAAACAAAACAAAATGTTTAAACCAGGTGTGGTGGTACACACCTGTAATCTGGGATGCTGATGCAGGAGGATTCCGAGTTTAAACTCAGCCTGGGCAATTTAGGAAGGATCTATCTCAAAATAAAAAATTTAAAAATTTGGAGATATAATACTGGAGATTTGGCTCAGTGGTTCGGGAGCCTGCCTCGCAAGCGCGAAAGTCCTGAGTTCGATCCTGGTAACCACATACCATGCTGGGTGTGGTGACTCACACCCACCAGCAATCAATACCACATACCACAGTGCTGGGTGAAGTGGCTCACGCCTGTAATCCCAGCACTCAGGAGGCAGAGACAGGGGGATTGCTGAGTTCGAGACTTGCCTGGGCTACATAATGAGTTCAGGGCCAGCCTGAATTACAAAGCAAGACCCTGTCTCAAAAAAATAAAAAAAACAAAAAAAAATTGGAGATATAACTCATAGCACAGGCTCTGGGTGCAATCCCCAGAGCTGGGAGTGGGAGAGGAAGAAGTATGCACAGCAATCCATGTTCATACCAAATAATGTAAACTGAACAACAGGCAAAAAGAAGGAAAAGCTCACCACATCCTAAATCCACCAACACTGTGGTGTCCATTATCCTACACTTTTCTCCATGTATGAGAATTTTCCTAACCATAAAAACAGCCCATGCTCTCCTCACATGGATGAGACAGTCTTCACCTCAGTCCTCAGAGCCATATTCTATGGCTGCTGTGTTCACAGCTGTCCTGGGTTCTGAGGCACAGATCCTGGTACTCATCCACTGCTGTTTGAACACTCAGGTACTGCCAACGTCTGTTACACAGACAAGCCTGCAAAAGCGTTCTTACACATGGCTGTCCCAATAGAAAGCAAACTGCTGGCACTGGCAGGAGCAGTACCAATGGTGTAGTGACACACAGACCAACCAAGATTCCAATTCAGGGGTTACTGCACAGGGCAAAGAGGAGGCCAGGTACATACATAAATTCTCAGATGAACACTCATGTGAACCAGCAAAATGGAAGCTCCTGACCTTGCTGTCCCTGTCAGTAAAGATCTTCATGCACGGCTCTCCACTGCTCAACCCAGGTCCCTATCAGAGGCCCGTGGCCATATGGCAAGGGCAGTGATTGGAGCTATGGCCCTGCCTACCTTAATCATGTCATCCATGATCCGCACGTCGAAGCCTTCACAGTCCCCACAGGGGCTCCGGATCCGCCACAGGTCCTGTGAGGAAGGTACAGCCTTGTCTACCCGATGTGGGCCACAGGAAAAGTACAGTAGTAAGAGTAAGAGGATCAAGAAGTCAACAAGAACTAGAAGCACATCCTGACGCTCCTGCATATGTGGGACAGAGATCCTCAGGGCTGAAGGGACACAGATAACAAAGAGCCAGGCTGGTAACAGACTGGCATGAGAATCTGCAAACTGACATGAAACCATGTCCTCTCCTCTATGGGGCCCTGTAGCAAAAGCTACCAGGCTATGGTTTTGCACTTGCTGCCCAGATCACCCCGAGTACCATTTCTGGGGGGAAGAAATCTACAAAGTGATTGCAAGGCTCAGTACCTGTAAACAGTATGGACCACATAGAGGGAAAGGCCGAGAAAATACTCTGGCCTATCCATCTTCCATCCTCTGCTCTAGGACATACACCCAGGAAAAAGCTTTCTTCTCTACAGCCCTTCTTTGGCTATGAGAACACAATTCACAGGTAAATCTGGTCAGGTAATAACACAAAAGAAATGCCAAGAAAGTAAGTGGAGCCAGGAAGCTACCAATAGATAAGAGTCATTTTATAAAAGAAACATCAAATGCAATTCATTCTACATTTCAGGTTAAAAGCATTTCAAAATCATTTTAATGAAAAAATGTCTTTCTCAAATGACTTGGTAACTGTGGTTCTGCTTTGATGAGAAAATTAAAATGAAGCTTTTCAATTTCTTCTTGCATAAAAGAGCTAACTCCCCATCTCAGAAGACTTTAACAACTAGAGCCTCCGCTCTCAACGAGAGCAGAGTGAGCCACACAGCATGTCTTCTGAAACACTTAATTTATATTTTTTAATTATTCCGATAAGCCTCAATTGCAAAATGACAACACACAGTCATTTCCATTTCTTATGTCAAATTACTGCTTTTTAAAAAGGCAAGCTTCTTCTATTCAGCCTGGCAGTGTGCTAATGGAGGAAAGAAAAGCCCAGTTGTCATCAAGGCCCAAGTTGTTCCACCTGTACCCAAGATCTCTGTGAGAAAAGAGGCTCCCCACCTTCCTTCTGCTTTTCTTTTTTGCAAAGCCCTCTAGGTGGCCTACCCTGAACTCCACGACCATGGCATGCAGTGAGGCAGCCCGGGGCATCACCACAGCATCAGGGCCCAGGTGCTGGTCCACAGCAGTCCGGACATACCAGAAGTACAGATTGTGCCATGGCAGCAAGCTGGTGGTGAAGAAGGGTTCACCCAGGAGAAGGGAGACCTAATGATCAGAACAGAAGGAAGGACCTGGGTGTCACAGGACTCAGTGAACAAGTCACTAGTTTCACAGCAACATCAAAGTAATTAGCCATTTACTTATTAGCTTTCTCATTCAGTCAACAGGCAAGAATGTACTTTCCCTTGAGAATAAACGATTAGGAAGAAATGAGTCCTACCCCCAGCCATGCACATGGAAGAGGAGCACAGACACTGGGAGATGGGAGCATCCTAATCTGATAGGAGCAATGCAAGAGCATGAGAGGAAAGAGCACCAGAAAAGGGTTCTAGAAAAGCATCCTGCCAACCCTCACTTCAAGCTGCATCAACCACAGCTTCTCAGTGCTGGGTGAACTCTTGGCATTCCTAATAGGCTAGAACACCACACAAATGGGGACTCCTGCATGGTGCCTCGCAGGGATGGTTGTTCAGAATCATTTGCCAAGTAAACAAATCCATGACTAGGAGTCACAAAAATGAAAGAGTAAGGGCCGGAGGGTTAGCTCAGTCGTTCCGGCGCCTGCCTCGCAAACGCAAGGTCCTGAGTTCGATCCCCGGTAACCACATATAATGCTGGGTGTGGAGACACGCCCACCAACAATCAACACCGCATACCATGATGCTGGACGTGGTGGCTCACACCTGTCATCCCAGCACTTGGGAGGCAGAGACAGGAGGATTGCTGAGTTCACGGCGGCTTGCCTGGGCACCACAGTGAGCTCAGAGCCAGCCTGAACTACAAAGTGAGACCCTGTCTCAAAAAGCAAAAAAAAAAAAAAATGAAAGAGTAAGAGAGGGTATTCCAGGCACCAGGATGAAGAGACCAAATGAGGGCAGAGCATGGACAGAGCCTTCCAGGAGCTCATGAGAGGCAACAGGGGGCAGGAAGGTAAGTGGGAAGCCAGAGATGTACAGATCGCCTAGAAGCAGAACAGATTCACCTTGGAGGCAAGAGTGGTCACTAAGTTCTAATCAAGAGTTTGAAATAAGGTCTATATTTCACAGATCATTCTGAGGACTGTGAGCCATGTAGGGAAAGCTGTACAGTAGAGCTGGGGACAGGAGGTATCTTAGGTGTATACTGCAACATCCTGGCCTGAAAGGGGTCTGCAGAAAGGGAGGAGAGGAAGTAGAGGCAGAGGCTGAATAAAATCCCTGGGGCTGGAGCCTATCAGACAGCCCTCAAAGGTTAAAAACACTGGCAGCCAGAACAGGCTTGGCCCTAACTACTTCCCTGCCCTTCATTTTGGGAACAAGGCACAAATCCCTGTTCTTACCACTTCTACTCCAAAGAAACTAGACCAAGAGTCTGGCCAGTATACCACAGAAAGGGCTTACAAATTTATCCTCCCAGTTTATCTTTCCCCTTAGGGGGAGAAAAGGCCACCTTATAATTTAATGTTTATCACAGCCCTATTCACTAAGCCAAAAAGTAGAAACAGCATCAATGTCATTTAATGGATAAATAAAATATGATAGGTCCATATATTAGACTATTACTCAGCAATAAAAGGTGAAGTACTGATTTACACAATATGAACAATTATGCTAAGTGAAAAATCAGTCATCACAAAGAGCAATATATGACATCTTCCTCTTTTTTTTGGTAATATTGGGGATTAAATCCAGCTCCTTGCACAACTAGATAAGTGTTGTACCCTAGCCCTATAGGATTCCATTTGTATGAAATGTGCAGAAGCAACAAATGTAGAGTGAAATAAAGTAGCATGGTGGCTACCTAGCATGGGGAACAGTGGAGAGTGGCCACTAATAGGAGTAAGGAGTCTATAGGGTAATGAAAATGTTCTCAAATTGGTCTGGTTATGGTTGTACAACCTTATGAATGGTATACTTTAGTGAACTGTGTAACATGTAGATTATATCTCAATAAAGCTTGTTTTTCCACCTTCTGGTTTTGTGAGTCAGGGTCTCATTGTGTAATTCACAGGCTGACCCTAAACTCACTATGTAATCTAAACTGGCTGTGAACTTGTGGCAATTCTCCTGCCCCAGCCTCCTACAATGCCGGAATTACAGACTTGTGCCACCATGCCCAGCTATTTTTCCTATTTTTATTTCTTTTCTGACATAATTTCTCTTTTTAGAGAATTTGCCTTGCAAATTCAAGCCCAACCTGAACAACTTAGTGAGAATCTGTCTCAAAATAAAAAATTATAAAAGGGGGCCTGAGGGTTAGCTCAGTGGTTCCGGCGCCTGCCTCGCAAGCGTAAGGACCTGAGTTCGATCCCCGGTTACCACATATAATGCTGGGCGTGGTGGCTCACACCTATAATCTCAGCACTCGGGTGGCAGAGACAGGAGGATTGCTGAGTTCACGGCGGCTTGCCTGGGCACCATAGTGAGCTCAGGGCCAGCCTGAACTACAAAGCAAGACCCTGTCTCCAAAAAGCAAAAAAAAAAAAAAAAAAAAAAAAAAAAAAAAAAAAAAAAAAAAAAAAAAAAAAAAAAAAAAAAAAAAAAAAAAAAAAAAAAAAAAAAAAAAAAAA
>PVIC010007863.1:0-49724 GCA_004025085.1 Thryonomys swinderianus | reverse complement strand
ACGTGGTAGGGTAGGTTGGCTCAGTTAAAGGTGAACACTAAGAGAACCTGTAGGGGAAAGACAGGGCCACCCAAGGAGGCTGTGAGACCCCACCAGTGGAGCCCTGGTACATGTCATGTTCACCGAATGCAGCCCATGTATACCACATACAGCCCTCTTACACCAAGTACAGCCCAGCTGCACCAAGGACAACGTGGGGCACATGCTGTGGAGGGCAGCCAAAGTGCAATAGGGAGAAATGAGGTGATTTTTCAAAGCCCCTTTCAGCCCTGAGATGTCAGAATTTACAGTACAAAGTTGAAGCGAATTGAAACCACCCTCAGGTACAAGCATCACACCCAGGGCAGTAGTGAGCACAGGCCACCCCAGGAGTCCCAGAGGGGATGCCTGCACCATGTCAGGTTAGGTAGCTACTGAAACTCTGCTTCTGGCCAATGAAATTGACCTTGTTCTGGTCACTGGTATAAATCCAAAGATGCTTTCTGAATATGCAGGTGTTTATTATTCTGGAAGCCCAGCAAATATGTAGGAAGATGAGGGTCAGGCCTCTGCAGATTTCCAGGCTTGGTGGTTTTGGTCAGGATGCATCGTGCTCAAGGCGTGGAACCATTCCCTGCATTGTAGACTCATCATGAAGGAGGGAGCAGAGCTGCTGAACAAGCAGAAGCCTGAGCCTCTGGGACACAGAGTAGGAGATTGATCTGTAGTCTAATTACTCTGTCATCTGGCTAGTGTGAGGGAGTCAGAGCTTGATGTTTCCTAAGGAAACTGGTGGCATTCTAGTTGGCATGGCTGTGTTCCTTTCTCAGCAGTTCAGAGGTCTGGGCTTCAATATAGATGGGCTCTCAGGCCGTCTGGATGGTGGCTGAGGAGGAAGTACATAACTGAGACATTTGTTAGAGTCCATGTTCCCCAGTTCTCCTGACTCAGTAGATGGGACTGGGCCAAGGTATCTGCATAACCTGTGCCCAGGTAACTCTGTGACCAGTCAGGCTCAGGCAGGCTCTGTCTACGGGGAAGAACTGACCCATGAGACCCTGTAGGCTCAGATATTCATCTACCAAGAGCTAAAACTCTTGCAGATGACCTGGAAATGGCCTGGGAGAGAAGAGAGAAAGAGGAGCTCAGGCTAGTGCCATGCTCTGGGTCAGAAATGTTGTCTGGAAAGTACTGGGAGACAGAAGACTGGAAGCCAGCAGAAGGCTCCCCAACCCCCACCCATGGCCAAGGTCCTGCAGCAGAGCCTGGAGGACCCTGCCTCTTGGCCTTGGCTCTCCTTCAGTGACTTCATGGGTCACTGCCCACCAGGTTCAGCAGGGCATTCTTGTAGTCACCGCTGGTGTCATCCTGAGGGGAGGAGGCACAAGAGGGTTAGAAGGGGGTGTTGGTGACCTTGGACTGGCTCTCAAGGGCAGCGACTGTCATCATTATGGACAGTTGTGCTCCCAGAGTAGAGTCTGCCTACAAGGATACAGGTTACATCACCCTTCTTTCTTGTTCTTTATTTTGGAAGATTCCTTTGTGTTACCTTTTGAGTCCCTCATCAGCTGCCTGGGAGATTATGGCAGGAAGCGAGTCAAGCGACAGTTCTGGTCTCCACTAGGGAGCTCGCTGTGTGGCAGCACCTTACTCCATCAGCTGCCACAAGGCTCTTCCACCCTGTCAGTTAGGACCCTGGGGCCCCTGGCCGTTTGCTTATCCTACATGAACTGCTACTTGTTTAGTGGCCACTAGCCTAGTTCAGGACCAAGCCTGCAGGCAGGTGCCCAGCACCACACCTGGACAGGGCCTGGGTTTGGGCCAGAGGAAGGATGGGGCTGGAGCATGCTCCGCTCTTCACTTTGGAGCAGTTACATCCCATGCAAATGATATTTAGGAACCTTTTCTTGTTAATTTTAAACTTCCCCCTTTTTTTTGAAAATGGTTCATTTTTGTCTACTTTTTCAAATGTGTATATGGTGCATGGAATTTTCATATATTTTCCTACTAATTTCTGCATGGGAGTTTTTAGTTTTCGTATCTTTGTTGGAAAACATTTTTGCTTTGATGATATCTATGGAAAATGATCTACATTCAGAAGTAGTTGGCCAACTGAATCACAACTGCAGTGGAATATTCTTAAGTGACATTAGGCACAAATGGAGAGGGTTGGTTCAGGTATTCAGGTATTGTTAGATAAACAGCTGTTTTCCGATTCTATAATCATGAGCCTGCTGAGTCTCTCTCTGCCATGGGAGCCCCACTTTAGACAAGTGGAAGGGTTTGTTTTTACCTAACATTGTTTTTATCTTTGAGAAATGTGGCCAGGGGCCTATGTAGCTGGAATGCTGGGAAGGGACTGGACTCTCTCTGGGGCCTTATGTCATCATGCAGAGTTGAAAGACTTCAAGGCAATGAAGTGGGTGGTCTGTGGTGACACAGTGGTAGTTAGCTGGCCTGTGCATAGCCCGCTTGTCTCCTGCCCAGGCTGGCTGGGCTGTGTAAGCAGCACCGAGAATCCTTGCAGCCCTCCCCACATCCTTGCTTCCTGCTGCCCATCCTGACACACCATGGAGCAGAATTGTCCTCACATTGTGCTCATTCCTTAGTGTCTGCGAGGACAGAACCCCCCATAGATACTGAACTCTGTACCTTTACAAGTGCTTTGTGTAAATGCCTGTAACCCCCCCTTAGAACCAGAACCAGAACCCCTCATAGATACCGAACTCTGTACCTGTTCAAGTGCTTTGTATAAATGCCTGTAACCTACACACATTCTTCGCATCATTTCTAGATTACCTAAACACCTACACCAAGGAAACGCTTCCTATTGTTTTGCTTGGGGAATGATGACAGCAATAAAACTCTGCACATGCAGTTTTCCTGAATATTTGATCCTCTATTGTTGGAGAACACAGATGTGGCACTCACAGACCCAGAGGACCACCCACCTGTTCGGTGTACTGTGTTTCTTAGAAAATGTACTTAACAATGGACATTTGTACCAGCAACCTAACTTGGTAGCCAGTGAAGCCTTGGGGACTTATTTGTCTTGATCTGACTTGTGCGAATGAAGTTGTCAAGGCCTCCGTTTGCATTAAGCACTAGTTGAGTTGCTTGTCCCCAGGTTACAGCCCTGTAACAATCACTTTGCATTTGAAGACTCCACAGCTTTCTTTAAGTGGCATCTGATTAAGCAACTCACTAGAGCCCATCCAATTTATATCCTTAAAAGTTTGCTGCCAGGACTGCTTAAATCTAGAGTGAGTGGGGGCCCTGACTCCCTCCAAGCAGTTTATTCTCACCGACACCTCAGATGTGGCTCCTTCTGCGTGGCTTTGGAGAGTTTACAAAGACGCGACTGTAACCCAGATGCAGGGCCAGCTGCCTGGGCCAGACAGAGTATCCACCATGCTTTGGTCACTGCGTGCTCCCCGCACCTCCATCCTTCCCCAGCTTGGGCTGCACTGCCTCCCTGCTGTGTGCTGCATGAACTCCAGGGTAACCAGTGAAGGTTCCTGGTGCCCCTGGGAGGGCACAGACACTTGTGACATCCATCACAGCATCCAGATTCCCCAATAACATATACGTCACTACCCCTGTTGGAGTTGGGACTCATGGCTTACCATGATCATGCTGCTGAGGGTCCTGTCGTACATCTTATTGAACTGACACTTGATAAGATTCAAGTCAATCTCGCTCCTCGAGACGATGTTCCTTATCAGGGTCCCATCGCATGTCCCTGCACCCTGGATGACATAGAGGCAACCGACTGTCACTTCTCACCTCTCCTGCCTAATTCAGCAGGGTTGGACAAGGCTGTGGGGTTAGGTGCTGGGGCTTGGAGAAGGAGGGAGATGCAGGAATGAGCAGGGAAAGCACTCAGGGAAGCTGGGGTGGTGTTGGGGGGTGTGTGTCTGGTTGGACACACTCGTTCTGGATACAGAATGTTCACTCACTGCAAAAGAAGTCTTCTGCCCCAAGCAGCGAGAAGCAGTGGCTGGGGTCACCCCGCTCGCTGGCTGGGTGGTTCATAAGTGGAATTTGGCTGTGGGAATCCCATGCCCTCTTTTATTTCCGGAAAGTGTGGCCAGAAAGCTGAGCTTTCTTCTCTTCAGGTGGGTCAACAATCACACACCAGAGAAACTGGGCACTGCTTTCAGTTGGGCAAACTAATTTCATTTTTTCCCCAGTCTGGTTCCAGGAACCAGTAATGCCACTTGCAATGTGAGGGTTGGGTAGCCTTTTGAGCAATAGGCAAACAGAGGTTGCCACCTAGGGCACTGGAAGAGCACTGGGGTGATCTCCCTCAGAGCTTGTCCCAGTCAAGGGTGGCCTGGGTCCTGGAAGGCACCGCCTGTGACCTCCAGGGTCATATCTGCCATGGTGCGTGGCTGGCCTGGGCATACCTGTGCTGGCCTGAGTTCAAGTCACAGCACTGCCACTTAGCAGCAGTGTGATCTCAAGTTTATGCCTGAGTTTCACTGTCTGTAGGGTGGTGGTAACACAGGATTGTTGTCCAAGTCCAGTGAGCCCACCCTGAGCAGGCACCCACTCGACTTCACCTTCAGGAGGAGTGGCTTCCCTTTCCCCTACCCTCAGCTTGCCCTCTGAGAACCAAAACTCTAGGGTCCAGAAGTGGTTGGAATAAGAAAAGAGAAAGGCCCAGGTTGAAGAAAATGGCGCTCTGAGCTCCTCAGCTGTGCAGTTGGTGTTGGGTTGGAAAGACGGCAAGGGAGGAAGTAACAGAGCCCAAGTCACCTTCATGGCGTAGTACAGTCTCTCTGCAAAGTAGCTGTGCAGGTTCCTCGTGCATTTCACTGGCAAACAGGGAAGCTCTGTTAATATCTGGAGGTTGTAGGCAGCACACCCACACCTCTATTTACTTCTTGCCCCAGGTTCTAAGGGTTAACCTTGTGCAAGACTTGGCTTATTTCTTTGTTCCCTGCCTGGTTCCAAAATAGAGGCTTTGTATCAGGTAGAGAAGGGAGGAAAGGCAGCCTGGGGCACCAGGCATGGCTCCAAAGGCGTGGAAAGGGCAGGTGAAAGGCCAAATGTGAAATGCAGGGAGCACTTGTAGAGCTTGTGAGTGTCACAGCTCAGGTCTCTCAGGACAGCACGGGCCCGGACAGCCCTGAGCTGTTCCCTTCAGAGACCGCTCCCCCAAGAATCCAGCCTATCTGCTGCAGGGTGACACACAGCATGGTGGTGGCCATGGGCCTCAGGTGCCCTGTCAGCAAGAGCCCTGTATTCTGAATTCTTGTGTGAAAAGTGGGGCCCGGGCCAGGGACTAGTGAATGGTACCTGCTCCCAAGAGTGGGCGCTGTGCATGCTGTGCCATGGGGTAACTGCCATGGGTACTAGGCTGAAACCTGGCATCTCACAGGGATGCAAGGCACATGTCCAACCTCTGACTGTGGTGCTGGGAGGCTTTGTTACCTCACTCCCTGGACAGCTCGTGATGGGAGAGTGAGGGGGCCTTATGGAGAAGTGGACAGGAAGTGCCCATTGCGGTGAGGCTGGCACATTTCCTGTTCTTTGACATAAAGTATGCCATACTGAGGACTAGGGGCCGGTTCTGGAGAATGGGATGGGAGCAGGGGCTGGGCTGAGCTTCCCAACAGAGGCTGGATTTTATCTCAGCAGTAGAAGCTGGCCAGGGAGTCTCAGACGTCCGTGAGCTCGCGAGACAGGGAGGAAGGGGGCAGCGCACACAGGTAGGCCAGGGTGGAGCGAGGGTCCTGCCCAGGAGCTGATTGACCTTGGCCTCATTGGTGACAGTACAGAGAGGTCTCTGTCTGGGCTTTTTCCATTATGATCTCAGCTTTAGACCTGAGGCATGTACCTAGGGCCTTCTACATGGACCTGGCCTCCTGCTGTGGGGAAGGGTCTCTGAGCTCCCAGGGCCAGACCCTGCCTCCTGGTTAGGAGTCTAATCCTGTGCACCAGCGACTGAGGCAGAGGCCGGGCCCAGGTCAGGCCACACAGGTGGCTTTATTCAGTGTCACATGACGAGAGCCGGGGGCTCCTTGGGTGCAGACTCACATCCAATCACTCACAGGTCTCAGATACACGCTGTCACACACACGCATGTGCTTACATCCACACACATGCACACTAGCTCACAGTCTCAGATGCATGTGCTTGCACACTAACATTCACCTCTGAACACACTATTTCTCAATCACGCACACGCACCCTCATGTACCCACTCACACATTTACATTTACATGTCTGCAGTCCCTCTCTAACACATGCACACACTCACGCACATACTCACACGGCACTGGGCACATGTTGAACACAGGGTACAGTCCTTGCAGGAGACTCTGGGGCTCTAGGGGCCTGGCCCTGTGGACAAACGGGTACCCAAGAGCCACACCTCTCTTACCCACAGTGAGCATGGCCTCCTCCAATGAGCCGTGTGTCTCACTCTTGATGCTGTCCTCGATGCTCTTGTTGGCAATCTTCTCATATTCTTCGAACACTGTGGAGGGAGGGCACCACTTGGGGCATGTTCAGGTGGCACACTGCCAATCAGCTCAGCCTTCACCTCCTCTTGGAAGTCAGGGAAGGGTCCGGGGCTCCCTGGCACTCTCCCCAACTCCATGCCTTGAGGTTAGGCATGCAGGGAGAACCCCGGGCCAGGACAGCCTTGTGCCCCCAGTGCCACCGTGGCTTTGTACCTCTCATCAGGTGAGTGGCGCTGCGCGTGCACAGAATGGTGATGAACTTCATTTCATCGGTCCCGCAGATCTTCTCGCCTGCTGCATACAGATCCTGGCATTGGAAAACCCGAAAAGCCAGGGCTGGTGACGGAGGAGGTAAGGATGAAACCCCAGGTGGCATTCTTTCCGTGGAATCTCTGTGATGGGAGCTCACTCTCCTGACCTCCTTTCACTCCCCGGGAAAGAGCTACTCTGAGAGGCACACCCCCACCCCAGGAAGCACAGAGGTCTGGCTACACCGCCTGCCTGAGCCCTGCGTTGGTCATGCCTGGACAGACCTTGACTCCCTCCCGAGTCACTGTCCTTCCTTCTTCCAAGTCTCCCCAGGGCCCCTCTCCCAACATCACGGGGCAGAGGTCTCCAGGGCCTGAGCCGGACAGCTCCCCATGAGCAGCGGTACCATTAGCCCCTGAGTCCTGGTGGCTGGGCCAGGGCACAGCCTTACCTGTGCATCTTGTAGAGCCAGTCCTGGGTCCACATAGCCGCTTATGTCATCCCTGCTTCCCTGGGAACAGAAGGGACAGGGTAGCTCTGTAAAGGGTCTCAAGGGCTTGGAGGGACTTCCACAAGGCAGGCGTTCTCCCCAAGCCTTGGGGTTCTCTTCTGTGCAGTGGAGGGCCACGTCTTGCAGGCGATTCATTGAGTGAACAGGCATGGAGCCTGGCACTGATTGTACAAAGGTCCTGCTTGGTGACCAGGGACCTCCTCCAGTTCTGAGGTGCTGGCCCTCTGGGCAAGACTGCAGAGGGGCTGGGGCTGTGCACTGAGAACCCACGGAGATGGCAGTCCCTGACCCTGCCCACCACAAGGTTCCACTCAGGGGCTTATTCTGGGCTGGGTACCTGCAGCAGGCACACAAGGATCCGCTCAAGGTAGCCGCTTGTGTCTGCCTGGATGTCTTCCTCTAGGGTGGACCCGTAGTCTGCCAGGAGAGAGCACCAGGGGCATGACAGTTTCCCCAGGCTGTCCAAGCTGGCTTCCTCCTGCCAGCCCTGTGTCCCTCACCTCTCCCATTGCACCTTTTAGGAAGGCCAGACTTTGGTACAGGGGATCAAGACAAGGCTTTTGTGTCTGGCCGAAGAGGTCTATTACATACACACAGGTGGTCATTCACAGCAGAAGTGACCTGGATGTCCAGCCAAGCTCTAAGCATAGAGACTGGCCAGGCCAGAGGTAAACATGGCCCCAGGTCCACGGCTGGAGGACTGACTGGGTTCTGCTTGCTCCGTACCCTGTAGACTACCTTAGATAGCTGGCCACAGTCCATGCTCCATGGCTGTGTGCCCTGGTAGGTGACCCTCTGGGTCTCCTGAGTAAGCTGATGACACAGACCAGGGTTCACAGCATCGCTGTGTGCCTATCCCTCAGCAGCCTGTGAGCCCAGGGACTGGGTCCAAATCTTGTCTGGTCTCTCTTTAGGTGCAGGACTTGGTGTGCAGGCACCCAGCGCCTTTGCACAGAAGGCCAGAGGGTCTTTCTTAGTTGGTCTGGTTCTCACAGATGCCATGTGGCCTTTGTTCCCTGCTCACTGCCAAAGTGTCTGGCTTTGCCCAGTGAGCCTTTGACAAAGGCCTGGCCCCACCCTCCTCTGTGGGCCCGGTTACCTTCCTCATAGGCCTTCATTATCTCTTGCAGCTGGTGTTTGGTCCGAGAGGCCAGGATCTCAATGATGACCCCTTCTTTGGTCCCTACGCCCTGGGGACAGAAAGCTCTGTGGGCTGAAGGGCTCTGCTCTCCACCTTGGTCTGCACTGTCTTTCCTCAGTGTGCCTGAGTCCCAGGAAGCAGCAGTCCTGTTCTGTCTATGCTGATAGGCCCTGGGTGGGGCTGTTACTGGAAAGGCCTGCATTTGTCAGCAGAGATGGATGCCGAGGGCAGGCAGTGGCTCGACTCCACTCCTTAGCTGTTGGTCTTGGACCTGGGGCTCACTGGCCTAGCCAGGACTTCCTTATGTGTAAAGGGAATTAAAGCCACACTCACCCTGAAGGAATAGTGAACAACTATGGATGGAAAATGCCTGGTGCTACCTGTGATGTACGCTTCCTATCAGTGAGAGTGGTCACTGCTGCTGGGTACACTGTCCCTCCTAATCTGGAAAAGCAGCAAGAGGCAAAGGCAGCCCAGAGGGCTGTGCGTGGGACAGCAGAGCTGGAGTAGATGGGCCATGCTGGCACAGGATACCATCTGAGGAGCAGGCTGTGGGCTCGTGTGCTCAGCCAGGCCCAGGCAGCCACAGCACGGGGTGGCTCAGGGAGTTACCTTCATGGCATCATGGAGCTCCTTCGCCTCGTACCTGTAGGGCGGGTACATGAGGGCCACAATGAGTCTTTCGAACTTGCCGCTCAACTCGGACTTCAGTGACTCGATGAGATCCTGAGGAGGAACAGGAAGGGTGAGGTGACTGTCCACCAGGCCATCCAGAGAATAGGCCACGGGTGGCCCTGGGCCCTGGATCCTCACCGGGCCCTGCCCCTGGGTGGCCAGCATGTTTCAGGCTAGTTCTGTGGCCTCTAAGCCCAGGCATGTGTGCCTGTGACATGGGGATGTGGGTGCTTCACAGACTGGCGTGGGTGACCGAGAGGTGCGTGACACACACTGTCACATTAAAATAAAGTTGCCCTTGGGTACAAGACTGCAGCTCTGCAGGTGGCACCATGGCCTGTCACATGGGCCATGGGCCCTCAAAGAAGAAGTGAAATAAAAAGGAAAGAGAAATGAAGGGAGGGATGGAAGAAGGAGAGAAAGACCCCTCCCGTGTATGTCTCTTTTTTTTTTTGAGACAGGGTCTCTCTTTGTAGTTCAGGCTGGCTCTGAGCTCACTATGTAGCCCAGGCAAGCCTTGAACTCAGCAATCCTCCTGTCTCTGCCTCCCGAGTGCTGGGAGTTACAGGCTTGAGCCACCACGCCCCGCACTGTGGTATGTGGTATAGATTGCTGGTGGGCGTGAGTCTCCACGCCCAACATTGTATGTGGTCACCGGGGATCGAACTCAGGACCTTGCGCTTGCGAGGCAGGTGCCAGAACCACTGAGCTAACCCTCTGGCCCATGTATGTCTCTTTTTAAAAGCATACATGTCTGCAAGGAGCTTCCAGGCCACCAGCTGGGCCAGACCAAGGGCCTTATCGGAGCTGGATTTAAATCCCAACCCTGTTGCTTCCAGCTGCTGGAACCTTAGCCAACTTTCTCAGCTTCTCTGGACATGCCCACTTCCTCAGACACTGGATATGGAGACTGGTGGGTAGTGGTGAGGATTTTGGGAGAGAAACTCTGAAAGGCATGTTGGTGTCTCCAAAGGCTGTTTGGGTTTTGTCACTGTGCTAAATCTCCACACCAACAGGCCCGGGAGACTTCTGGGCAATGCTGGCTGTGCCCATGTTGTTTGTTCAGTGGGGACTTCCAGCACCTGCCCTGGTTAGGGGCAGGGCGGGCACAGGGCTGTAGAGTTCCTGGGCAGAAGGGATGAGACTTAATGTATATGGCTTTGTCTAGGACAGAGAGAGCCTGGCTTATGTGTTGGGTGTGGGAGGAGACCAAGGTCAGCAGAGGCGGATGGATGAGCAGAGGGCCCCAGGGGCCAGGACAGCGCTAGGGTGAGACAGAGAGGGGAGGAGAGGTGTCTGGGGCTGGGCCCTGCGAACAGGACTTGAGGTGAATAGGGTTCCATAGCTGCCGCAGTGTCAGATGTACCTCACAGCATGTTTCGAGCCCTGCCTGGGTAGCCGACTGGCCCCTACCTTGCCGAACTGAGCCTTGAAGGACTTGGCGATCTGCTGCCGCTGAGCGTTGTTCCTCTTGGTGAGCACATCGATGATGGCCTGTTCATTGGTCCCTGTGAGGCACACGGTGTGAGACCCTCTACTTCCAGGGTACCAGCGAGGGCCAGGGATTGGGGTAGCTAAGCTGGGGACACACCACCTGGGTAGCTCCAAATGCCCAGATGGTACTCAGGGTGTGAAGAAGACCCTTGGAAAATCTGTCTCAGCCAGATGTGGGAGAACATGTCTGTAATCCTAGCATAATGGGAGGCTGAAGCAGGAGGGTTTCCAGTTCAAGCTTAGCCTGAGCAACTTGGCTATTTAGTAAGACCCTGTCTCAAGACAAAAGTACGTGACAAGGACTTGGGATTTAGTGTCATGTGAAGGCCTTGGGTTCAAATCTCAGTACTGAGAAAGAAAGTTCCACTACTTAATTCCTTAGTCCTCACTCACATTATTCTGGGTACAGTCCAGGCCTGGCCCCTCAGTGAGGGAACCTGAGGATTGGGTGGACATTACTCCTGAGTCTTTCAAGGTTGGCTGAGTGAGACCCCCCCCCCCTTGTACTGGTGGCAGCTGGAGAAGGTCATGACCAAGAGTTCTGAACACTGAGTCTGACATAGGCTGGCACGTGGTCCAGCTTGGTCGGCAACATCCCATTCCCAGCTGGGCTGGGCACAGGCCTGGGACAGGAAGGAGGCCAGCTCTGTTGCCAGGCAGCACAGGGCAGGGTGCACACTTTGCATCTGTATGGCTGATGCTGCCTGAGGCCTGGCCCAGCCCTGCCCACCCACTCACATGCACACCAGGCCTTGTGCCTCAGCAAGCTTCACAGTCAAAGTCATCCTGTTATTGCGTTCCACGCACATCCCTGTTTGTAGCAGCACAACTCATGATAGCTACATCTCAGAAGCAGTGTGTATGTCCATCAACAGATGAATGGAGAAAATGTGGTACTTGTACATGTTGGACCACTACTCTGCCATAAAGGGGATAAACAAGTCATTTCTCTGTGAGGGAGGCACTTTGATATCATAATGTTAAGTGAAATGACTAGACATACAGCTTTGATAGTGCATGATTTCTCTTAAATGAGAAACCTCAAGTATAAACACAGAGATAGTAGGGAATAGGGAAATGGATCTTTCTCAAGTGGGAAGGGGACGAAGAGATGGGGGAGTGGAGGGCAAGGGGACATAAAAAGAATTAACATGCATTGACTCCCCACGAAAATGTAATCATGATGTGCTATAGATATGCATTGATAAAATAGAATTTTTTTTTTGAGACAGGGTCTTGCTTTGTAGCTCAGGCAAGCCTTGAACTCAGCAATCCTCCTGCCTCTGCCTCCTGAGTGCTGGGATTACAGGCATGAGCCACTGTGCCTGGCACTGTGGTATGTGGTACTGATTGCTGATGGGCATGAGTCACCATGCTTGGTATTGTAAGTGATTACCAGGGACCCAACCAGGGACTTTGTGCTTGTTAGGCTGGCGTCAGAACCACTGAGCTAAATCTCTGGCCCACAAATAGAAATTTTAAAAAAGAAAGATTCACAGTGACACATAGGGCCATTTTGGAAGTGAGAAGCTCAGAGTGACAGGTGAAGTTGTCCGCACAGGACACAGCAGATGGATTTCCCATCCTGCCATGCTCTGGAGAGGAATAGCCCCCAGCCCGTACTCCCAGCAAAGCCAGGTCTGCGCACGTCTGCATGGCAGGCTCACCCTCACTTACCGATTCCCTTCATGGCTTTGTAGAGGGTCTCAGCATCGGGATCCGGGTTGAAGTGGGAGCTGCCCTTCACTGTGATGCCCTCCTGCTCAACCTGTGAAAGAGGACCAGGCCTGCTCAGAGTGGGAAGCCTCCTGCCCACCTGGCAGCCCATCACAGTGGGTGGGCACCTCTAAGGGGGGTTGAGGCCAGCTTGACCGCTTGGCCAGTTCCAAATCCCCCAGATCCTTGGTCCACAGGCCAGAGCAGTCAGGGGTGGGGAGTGTGAGGAGAAATTATCTGACTGTGCCCAGCTGTGCTGGCTACATGTGTATAGCTAGCTTGCCCACCTTCATGGGCAGCAGGTTAGAGGAAAAGAGCTGACAGCTGCCTTGAGAGTGTATGGACAGGCAGTGTGGCTGTGTGTCCAAGGACAGGGTGAAGGCTCCTATCCTGCAAGTGGGCACTGCCAGGAACCTGAGGGCCAGCGTCGGCTGAGCACCCATGGCAGTGCCTGAGGGGCCCTTCACTGTGCGGATGCCCAGTGGCCCCTCTCAGGTGTGCGCCTTTGGGAGAGGCAAGGAGTGGTAAGGGGGTTGGAGAGCAGTATGAGTCTGAGGGAGACGCAGATCCTTCAGTGGACAGTAGGTTGCGCTGAGTATGGTCTTCAGGAACCTGTTCACCTCCTCGTACAACGCTCACCACCCAGCAACCATCCTATTCCTGGCCCCTCCTCTTGTCTGTTTCCTGCTCAGTCACTGACTTCTAGGTTCACCCTTTTGTCTTTCCTTCTTGCCTGCCTTCCCCCTCTTCTCCTTCTAACCATCCACACGATCATCTGTATTCTTCCTGCTCTCTTGCCCTCCCTCCTTCTTTCTATTGATCCATCCATCCAACCACCCTTCCAACAAACCCTTAGATTAAATTGTGAAACTAGACAGCAGATTCTCATCTACAGTGTATATGGGGATCTTTCTTCTTCTTTTTAAAAATTGAATTCTTTATTGGTCTATTTTATATACAGGTCACAATCACACTCAACACTGGGGAATTTGTACCAGTATATGACAGAAGTTAATTCTCGTTTTTACCAATATCCCCACCCACCCCAATCCTCACCCCTTATATACCTGCTATTTCTTTTTCTTTCCAAATCATATTTAGTCTTCCCGCTCATTAGTTCCCCTACCACATTCCCTTTGAATATTTCCTATTTTACAAAATCTATCATAGTGAAATAAATAGATCACAGATGTGTAAATACTGCATCTTTCCTCTGGTATGAGAACCTGTAGACATAAATGAGTTCTAGAATGGGGATCTTTTTCTTGATCAAGAATTTAGACAACATCTTTCTTTGCCCAAGCCTGAATTTCAAATGTCTAGTGACAGACCTTTCTGTCTCATTTCTCCGCATCATGCTTTACATGCTTTACATGTTAGAAATAATTCCTGTGGAAATTCTTCCCGGGAGAGTGTGGGTGGCCCAGATGTTGCCCAGCACCAGCCCATGTCCATGGTGTCCCTGCCTGGTGAAGTCCCGTGTGTGCTGCTCTTCCTCAGTGTATGACTGGAACATTGCCTGTGTCTGGCACTTTGCACTGGCACTTAGCTCAGTGGCACCCTGGCAAGCGGCAGTGTGGTGCTCACCACAGACCAACTCAGGCTGCCCCCGTCTACTTCCCTGGGCCGTTGGTGACTCAGCCCTTCCCAATTCCGGGATTCTTGAAACATTTGGGTGGAGAAAGTCTCACCCACAGGCATGCAGGCTGCTTGGGAGCCAGGGGGCCTCTGGGCTCTAAGTGCCCAGCCCTATCCTCTGCGTTTTGAGCAGGTGAGGGACCAGATACCCAGGAAGGGGGCTCAGGCTGTATTTACCAGCAAATCTCTTCCTGGCTGGCTGATGACACTATACCCTGAGGTCTCTGCCTCACTTCCCAGAATAAGCTTTTAAAAAGACCGATGATTTTCAGGGGATTGGAACCTGGACTCCACAGGGCTTGTGGAGGTTGCTGCCCCAGCATGGTGGGTGAGATCAGACAGGGCCTCCTCACTGGAGGGTGACTCACAGCTGCGCTGTGGAGGAGCTGCCACGCCTTTGCCTCTCCCTGTCCTGGGCTGCTCAGTCCTCTCCAAGAGTGGACAGAGGGTGTGGCCCTCTCCCTGGGGTGGGCCACCCTCTGCAGATGGGCTGCTCTAGCTGCTTTTTGGTTCTCTTCCATCCTGGTCCTGGTCTGGCTTTGTGGCTAGGGCACAACTGATTTGCCTTGGCAGGCAGGCCAGCCGTACAGGGTGTCCATGGTAACCTGGCAGCTGAGCCTGCTGCCCCTTGGCTCAGGGACAGCCCAGGCCTACCAGGTTTGGCTTCTGAGTCAGGCAGCTCAACCCATAGCCCAGGGCCCAGCACTTGCTCAGGTGGCAGGACCTGTGGGTGTGCGGGCCAGCCCTTCCTACCGACTCCCCCTCTCCAGTCTTGACAATGCATGGCACTGTTCCCTGGCTCCTCCCCACCTTTCCTGTCCTGCATCATGGGCACCCATGGGTCCCCACCAGCAGCTTTCATGGCTCCCTGGGGTCAGAAAGTTCAGCCCCGACCCACTGGGCCAAGTGGCCCCCTTAGGATCCCACCTATGCAGGCCTATCTTGTGCCCTCCCAGTGTCCTTGTATTGGCTTGCTGCTTCCCCTCAAAGATGCTTCCTGCCCTTCTGTGGGTTGCCCAGGACCAGCCTGTCAGACTCCCTCAAAATGTACGGGCTTAGAGCTCAGCCAGGCGCTCCTCTTTCAAGCACCCCAACCTCTCAGATAGTTTCCTCAGGACCCCCTCCCCCAACCTCCGCTGCATTGCTAGATCTTATCTGGCCGCTTGTCCCTTGGTCCTGTCCCCACTCTGCTCCAGGTCCTGAGGGCCTGGACAGCTTCTTCTGGGTCCTCCTGGGCTTGGCCCACAGGTCCTGTCTGCACTGTTGTGGGCACCAGGGTGCCCAGCCCTTCCTATGCAGGAACCGTCTCTCGGCCGGCCCTCACTCACCCATGCTTTCCACCAGGCCATCTCGGTCACCTCTCGGCCACCTCTTCCAGAGAGACGAAGAGACGCTAGTGGTGACCACTCAGGACCTGGTGCGACCTGCTCCCAGTGGAGGCTGGAGACCCTGCTGCGGTGGTGGGTGTAGTGGAGCAGACAGGCCCAAGCCCCACCCAGCGCCACTCCTTCTCTCCCTTTTCCCCTCCCCTCTAGGCCCTCCTGGGCTCCCAGCCCCACCCAGGCCCTGCCCAGGCTTGTCCTGGGGAGTCGCACCCTGACAGCCCTGAGTGTGGGCTGCGGCTGACGCACCAGCTGGAAATTCTGAGCAGGCTTTGAAAGCCAACTTGGTAAATATGGGTGTAGTTTCCTACGTGTTTTGCTAGACCTCAGTCTTAAAAAAAGAAGCAGAAGAAAAAAGAATAACCCCTGTGTCCCTTCCTACTGCAGTTTCTGTTTTTAAAAACACTTTTATTTCTATTCATGCACATTTGCACATATAATGATCACATTCATCACAGGAGCTGGTGTACGTACATAGTACACCTTAGTTCTTTTCTTAATTCTTTTTACGTCCTCCTCCTCCCTCCCTCTCCTCCTTACCTCCATCTCTTGGTGCCCTTTCACTTTGCAAATTATCTGCATTTATTTGGCTCTTTAATTTGTCCTTTGAGTCTCAGTCTCTGCATAGCTGACGATGCAGTGGGGCTCAGCAAAGGACACAGGGACATAGGCCTGTCCACTGGGCTGTCACACTGTCCAGATGCCTCCTTGGTCAGTGGACTTGTCCCTTGAATCTGTCACAACTTGAGATGCAGACGTGAGTTCCATGAGTGGGAGCAGGAAACGTGGCCTGGGCAGCACGTGGGAATCTGCCCACAGGCACATCTCTGAGGAGGAGCAGAGCAACTACTGCTCTGGCCTCTTGGACTTGGGGTTCCGTTCTCCACAGGGACCCAGGACACGCTGGTGGCCAAGGGCGGGCACAGTGCCCGAGATGAGCCACATCTGTACTTTCTGGATTTTACTACCCTGAGGCCCCTACCTAGGACACTCTTCTGGCACCATCGTCCCCACGCTCAGCCCTTAACCCAGCAACCTCCTCCTGGCGCTTCATTATAAGCCATAGCCTCTGGGCCACCCACAGCCAGGAAGTCTCCCTTACCTCTCTCCAGACCCTGGAGACAGACAGGACTGGTCCTGCCACGCCGACCTCTCAGGCTTTCTGAGCCGGCTCAGGGCTCCTTGCTGTCCACCTCACAGGCTGCTCTTCCCAGAGATGTGGCTGGGTTGGGGCTGGGTACACAGGAAGGAGCTGAGTGTGTCCCCTTCAGGAGGCTCTGGCCCAAGTCTGGCTGTTGAGGTAATGGAGATGGGTCCCCTGCAGGAGCAGCAATGTGAGCCCAGAGGGAAATAGCAGCTCTGAGGCTGCCAGACCTGGCCTTGCCTTTTGAGGTTCTCAGGGTTTCTTCAGACATGGTAAAGTGTTGGGAGCAGGCTGGGTGCTATGGCCTCCTCCTAGCCAGGCCTCCCCGTCCATGACCCTGGGGAACTTACAGGATAATCTGAGCAAGTTTTTAAGTCTCCCAGCACAGGAGGCTCCTCTCCTATAGGGACCCCAGGCTCATCCCCCCCCCCCCAGTGCCGTCTCTCATGTTCCCTCTCTCCACTGCTCTGGCCTGGTGTGTCTGCCTCAGCCCCTCTGGACACCCCTTCCATTCACATTCTGCCTCGGGCCTGTTTTTCTTTTCAGACAGCCTCTCTTCTCTCCTGGGCTGGCACTGAGGCAGTGAGGGTGGCCATGGCCCTCTAGTTCTATCTAGACTGACCATTCCCCTGGGTTCCCAGGTGGTAGGTGCCACCAGATGTCAACAACTGAGGCCTCGAGTAGTGACAGAGCCTCACCCTCCTTAGGACCTTGAGGCTGAGCTCTGACCTGGAGTCCAGGGTAGCACTTGGGGGCAGTCTAAGTACCCACTGGCTCCTTGTGGAACAGTCCTTTGTATGCCGTGCATCCTGCCCCTCTGCAGGCCCTGGGAGGCCCACGTAAAAGCATGAGCGAGTTGGAAGCTGGCCCAGCTCCTGGGGTGCAGAGGGTGCAGGCTGGCTGAGCTCCCAAGGGTCCCCAGATCCCACGTCAAGTGCCACTCACACTCAGAAAGGTGGCTCTGTGCAGATGCCACCTGGAGTGCCCACTGCTGGCTGCTTGGCCCCTGCTGGGGACGAGCAAGAATGGCAGCCTGGTTGGCAAGCTGCAGACAGGCGTGGGACGACTCCAGGGTCCAACCTGGTCAGGTACCTTTGTGCAGGGAGGCAGATCTCAGGGGCCCCACAGAATTCTTAAAGATCACCAGGGAGGCAGCAAGGCGGAGGGGAAGGGGACTGGGGTGGGGCTTTGTGCACAGCTGTGGTCCATGTGCCGCTGGAGTGTGTGGGCCTGGGTCTGGGTGTGTGTCATGTGTGCTGGGCGCCCTGCTCACTCTAGCTGCATAGACGGCACATAGAAGGGAGAGATGCACACACAGGAAAGGAGAAGAAGGCCATAGGCAGAGGGGAAGAGGCGGGGTGGGGTGGGGCTTGTGCAGGCAAAGGAAGTCTATAGTCAAGCCCAGCATGCCGAGCAGGGCCCAAGGCTTCCTTCTGGGGCTGGCCCATGTGATGAGGCACGAGTGCTACAGTGACTTCTTCGGGGAGGACCTTGACAACCTCCCAAGCTCCGTGGGACTTTGGGACGGTGCTCAGACCGAGGCTGCTTTTGCCAGTTTCATGGCAAATGAGACGAGACCACAGGCAGGAAATGGCAGGAAGGAGTGAAGGCAGTGGATGCACGTTAGATATGTCACAGTGGTGTATATAGGAGATGTCCTATCAGAGCATCCGACCGGAGTGACCCAATGTACCAGACTTGTGTGAAGACTTCCCTGGTCCCCACACAGCACTTGTAAGCACCGGTGGACAGATGCAGGACTCAATGTGCTCCACAGAGATGGCTGGTTGCTAAGCCTCCTTCAGCCCCCAACCCCCCAACCCTTTGACTTCTCCTTGGCAGCAGCAGGCCACACAGCCTTCCCCTCTGTGTGTCATAGGCAGCACAGACAGCGGCTTGTGTGAGCTCAGCCTCTGGGTGGGGACCTACTGTCCTCCACTCCCCCCACTGCGGAAGTGGCTCGCCACCTCTCCTTGAACGTCAGCTCTCTGCATCCACCCCAGGACTCTGCGTGCTCCACAGACCAGGCAGGCCTGATTCTCCCCACTTTCCACTTTCCCTTCTGCTCAGTCTGGTTACATGAAATTTCCAGTTTAGTTCCCTTTCCAAAATTGGCTTTGGTCCTTTGTAAACTCTGCCTTTTCCATTCCCTCTCCTTGGCCATGTTTTTGCCCTTCCTTCATCTTTTGTGAGCATTCACTATCCTCTTATTTAATGTCCCTTTCAGAGCATGTATGTTCTTTACTTTCTTCATGTGGCCCTCTTTACTTCTTGTATATTTCTTCACTTTCCCAGGTGAGATTCTCAAATCTTCCCCTCTCAGGTCCTCTCTAGTAGGAGACGGTTTCCCAGTGAGTCCCAGTACCAGGGTGGGTGGTGTCTCAGATGCAAGATTTGTACTTGGCTTCACCTGGAGCTATTGGTTACAGTTGGGTTAAAGCGTTAGCTTCAGTCAGTTTTCTGCATCAACTTACTGCAGAGCTGGGCAGGGAGTCGTGTGGCCCACGTAGGTGCCAATGCACTGAGTAGGGCTGGGTTTCTGGTTCTGTTAATGAGGCTGGGGATTGGCTCCATACAGCTCTGCTCATGAGGAGTGGATCCCAAATTGACATGCCCGAAGGGCTGGTCCTCCTCTCCTAACCCCGCCTGGCATGAGGCACCCTAGCTCTTTAGGGTCAAACCCTGTCCCTCACACATCTTCAAGGTTCTAGCGACCAATTAATGACCCAGCCTCCCTCAAATTTTCTATTATAAGATGCTTTTAGGAATTTTCTGGTACTTAGAATACTTATTCTTTTGCTTTTAGCTGGCTTTGCCTTGAAAATGTGCTTGGCACACAGACTTTGGTTAAGGGCATTGGGTATTAACAATGCGTCGTGGTGTGTTTTTCCTCTGGTATCCTTCAGCAGCCTGGTAGGGGCACAGAGAAGCCAGACAAGTGGCTCCACCCACTATCAGACTTGAGCATGGAGCACAAAGGAGAGGGGCCAGAACAGGTCATTGTCAGGCGAGAGTGGGCCATGTGGGTGGCCCTGGAGGGAAGAGGAGACATGGAGGGGCTGGAGGTTAAAAAGAGGTTAAATGAACAGCAGGAGGGGAGTAACAAGTCCAAAGCTGGGAATAACACAGTGTTGGTAAAAGATGCCTGACTTGTGCTTGGACAGTAATATGAGGGCTGGTAGAGAGATAACTCAGGTACCAGGTCAAGGCCACCACATGGGACAGAGGTCATGTGAGTATTGAAGTTTGCTGAGTAATAGACACCTGTGGGCTGTGGGAACCAGCAGCCACCCAGGTGCCTGTGAGAGAGGAGGAGGAGGTGGAGGGAGAAGGGGAAGGTGATATGACTTTCCAGTGCCCAGACAGTTGATGTCAGCTCTGCAGAGAGCCTGACACTGCCCTGCTAGCTGCCCTGCTGCTCAGGAGAGGCTGTGTCTCCAGTGGAAGTCATGTCGGTTGCAAATGTGCGTGTGACTTTGACAGGGGAAGAGTGCCCCTCCCAGACATCTCCTGACTGTCCACATTTTAAGTAAGCAACTCCAGGCTACGGAAAGGGGAAAGTAGCTCAATGTTGGCAGGGTGACACGATGGGATAGGGACACATGGTGGGTATTAAAACAGCTAAATAGTGAGGTAGTGTCTCCAATATACTTGGTTCACAATTTTAGTGATAGCGTAAAGTCGATTTTTGGGGAGGGTGCAGGGTTTTGCTGTGTGGTTTACACTGCCCTTGAACTCACTGTGTAGCCCAGGCTAGGCTCAAACACATGGTGATCCTTCTACCTCAGCCTCCCAAGTGCTGGGATTATATGTGTGCACCACACACCCAGTTTGTGTAGTTAATTTTGAGTGGCGACCTAGTAAATATGAGCTCTGAGCGCCACCTTCTGGGTAATTTCCCATCACATTGCCCTCTACCTCTGGCCACCTGGAGGTGGCATTGGCCCTCCCTGCCCCTGGCAAGCACTTACCATGCCTTCTGGTCCCTGGGCTGGAGCTTCTTTCCTGTGATGCCCTGTCCACCCACAGTGAGCCAGGAAACAGGAAGGAAGGACCAGGATTTGTGGTTACAGGGAATTGCACCCTTGAACTTGACTCCCAGGTCAGTATTGGGCTCCTGAGTTGAACCTCTGGTCTTCCAGCATGGACATCATTAGAGCCCCTGAACCTCACAAGCCACTATCCAGAGAATGACCAGGATGCTGGCCCATGCCACCCTGGCAGCTCACAGTGAGGGGGAACGATGTCTCCCCAAGGTCCTGTCACCAATTTGCAGGCTGCAGAGCTGCTGGGTTGGTATCTAATGCCAAAGCCTATCTTGTGGCAGCAGCTGTTCACAGTGTGGACCAGGCTGTCCACTCACAAGTTCACCCTATCCTCACCTCCACAAGAGGGCCCCTGCCTGTGGCACCCCTTCCCATGACAACAGAGTCAATGAGAGAGACCGTGGCTTTGAGTGTTTCTGGGACCCCATTAAAAGAGGAACTTCTGATGTGTCACTGATAAAGGGTGGTATGCACTAAATGTGACCTGTTGCGTCCTTAGAGCAAATCCTTAAGTTTATGTCTCATAATTTAAAGATGAATTAAACTAGACAAGGTCACGAGGGTGAACCTCATCTGAGATGGCAGGGGTCCTCTTAAGAGATGAGGATGTAGACACAGGCAGGTAGGAAGATAGCCACTTGTAGCTGAGCTTCCTGGGGTCTCAGAACCTTCAGAACTGCCCACACCTTCTACCAGAGTTAGGCTCTGAGGTGTCTTCAGAGCCCACATGCACAAGCCTTAGTTCCCAGCTAGGCACTATCAGGATTGGTGGAAACTTTTATGAGACAGGCCTCAGGAGAGGTGATAGGTCACTGAGGACATGTCCTTGAAGAGATGGGAACCCTAGGCTCTCCTCTTGCTCTCTGTCTCTCTCCTCAGCCTCCATGAGTGGAAAACTTGTCCCATCATGCTCTCCACACCATGACCTGCAGCCTCACCTCAGACCCTAAAGCGACTGGGCCACTCAGCCACAGAATGAAACCACCAAAGCTGTGAAACAAAACACACCCTTTTTCTCTTTAAATTGATAATTTCAGGTATTTTGCTACAGTAACAGAAAGCAAACATTCCATGATTTTGGTTTTCTAGCCTCCAGAATTGTGAGAAAACACATTTTGATTTTTAAGCCCCTTGGTCTGATGATTTGTTAGAGCAGAGCCTTCACAAACCAATGCACAGGTTACTGCTAGACCCTGAATTCTTGCACATGAGGTTCAGAGTTCTGTTGTCCCTTCACTGCCCAGGCCCAGTCCTCCTGTCCTGGGTGCATAGGCCAGTTGTAGGATGGGGACAGCAGGCAGGAGATGAAGCCCGTGGGGAGCAGGGTCATGGCAGGAGGAGCAGCACTAAGTGCCTTTGCCTGCTGTACAGCTTGGCTTCCTGTGGACCAGCAGGAGGGGAAGTGACAGAAAGGTCTGCAGTGTCCTTCAGCAGCCTGTGTGCTGGGCAGGAGTGGCTCAGTGGTAGAGCACTTGTCTAAGTGTGGGAGGCCCCAGGTTGTAGGACCAACATTCTCTGTTCCTGGGGTGGCCTGGAAAAGACTGCGAAGCCCAGCCCCTTCCTGACTCACTTTGTTTTCCTGGCTCTGTGTGCAGTAAGTCAGTGGCCTCAGGTATTTCATTAGGTGGAGGCAAAGCTGAGCAGCACCTGAGCTGCTGACCAGGATCTTCCTCATCAGTGGCCTTGGGGGCAGCCTGGCAGCATCTGCAGGCCATCTGTGCAGAGGACAGGCACACAGGGTCTGGGGCAGCGGCAGCCAGGTGCATGGAGAGAGCAGGACATGGGAGAGGGAACCCGAGGCAGGAAGATGGGAGGGACAGGGTTCAGAGTTTCTTGGCCACAGAGCAGGAGGATCTGAGAGAGAAGACCAGGAAAGCTTCCTGGGAGCTTTGTAGTGGGGTCATGGAGAGCCGCCTGCCCTTCTGACTACCGACCAGTGACCCACAGCCACCTAGTCTGTCCTTCCATCTCTTCTCAGGCCCTGCTTCTGTGTAGCCTGGGAAAAGGAGAGCTTCTGAAATGTTCACGTGGCAAATCCCTAGCTGGCAGGAGGGAACACACACCCACAGGCTGGGACACGTTCCCATGGGTACTCTGATGTGTTTGCAAGCTTTGCTGTTCATCTAAAAGACTTAACAGTTAAGAGATTTGGAGGTATTTCTCAGCTCGCTTGTGCCTTCAGCCCTGGTGTCTGGGGTAAGGCTGGGTTCTGGGACCTGGTCACCACCCAGCTGCCTTCTCTTTGCTTCTAGGCTGCCACCATGTGAGGGGCTGTGCTTACCACACCCTCCACCACTCTGTCCCTACCTTGGAGCCAGTCAACCATGGACTTAAACCCCGGAACTGTGAGCCAGTTGTGGAGTCAGGTATTCTGCTCCTGTTAGGAGACAGCCGACTGATATGCCCTATATGCCAATCTGCCTCCAGTGTGCATGTCTTGGGCTCAAAGGATCCAAGGTTTTGGTCGCTATAAGAAGAGACTCACCAGGGATCTACAGCCCCAGGGTTGTTCCCAGCATGGCTGCAGGGGCCTTATACTGAATACCTTTCCCTGTCTAGCAGCACACCGGGGATGCTCATGTCTTTGAACATCTCTGTATGCACGTAACTTGTAAAAACTACAAAGAACAAGACAAAAATAATGTTCAAGTTTAGGCTCAGATTCCAATACAACTGTCAGGCTGTGCTCTGTGCTGGGGCTGTGTGTTCTTCCCACAGCTGTTCTGGGACAGAGTCTCCAACGTGCCCAGACTGGACCACTGAGTGAGTCCACTCCCGGATCTCAGTGCCCTGCTCCATTGCCTGTGCTGTGGCTACTTCCCTGGAGCACAGGGAAGCTTCCTACACCCAGTAGGAGACAGACATGCTGCCTGACAGGGGAGAGGCCAGGAAGGGTGGGAAACAGCCATGTACCATCTAGGAAGCTGGGACCACGGTGTGAGGCCCAGGCTGTGACAACTCAGGGCAATGCAGGACACTGACATCAGAGAAGAGACAAGAAATAGCAATTCCTCCAGGAGTGAATGAAAGTCAATCTCTTAGGACCTGGAGAGAGCCTACGAATTACCCCTATAGGGGTGACACCAGCCACTCCAATGAGCCCCGTCACTTAGCAAACATGAGGACAGTGTGGCCCTCACTGCCAAGTCCAAAGCCTGGCCTTTTGCTATTTGTGGGAACTCTACAGAAAGTCACCTGCAAAGCTGAAGGGGCTTCAGGGAGATGGGAGCTGATGGGAGACACCACATAATTAATTTTCAGGATGGATTAAGAACAATGAAGCAGCCTGGACCTGGGCCCCTGGTATCCTCCTGACATCCTTAGGGACTCCTATCAAATTCCTGTGCCTGTGTTCCCGCTTTTGGGTGGTCACACAGATAGTGGTGTGTGTGGTGTGTGTTCTGGACACTGTGGTCTACCCAGCCTGTCGGGACCCTGCTTTCTTCTCTGGTGACAAAGGGCACAGGGAGGTTCACCTGCTCCAGTGAAATGCAGGGGACCAGCTGAGATCGTGCAGCTCCTGGAGGGTATAGCACAGTTATGCTTCAGACCAGAGCATCTCCCAGGTGGCAAACTCTTGCTGATTAGCAACAAAACCTGACACCTTTTCATAGTAAACCAAGACAGAAAATATTGCTTCAGTTCAGTAAGAAAGATCTCTTAATAATAGGTTTTTGTGTCATTAGAGATTCAGTAGGGAGGAAGGCAATAAGCAGTTTTCCGGGCAAGAGGAGAGAGGAGTGGCAGGATCCTGGGAGGACACTTGGTGCCCCCGGGTGGGAGGCTGTGGCGCTTTTCATAGACATCGAGCGTAAGAGTCCCTTGGCTGGGAGGCAGGTGCATCTGTGGGCTACACGGCAACTCTGGGGTGGAGAAACACTCCCTGCCAGGTTGAAGGCAGATCCTCTGAGTGCATGCTGACTGGGTAAGGTGGTGGCATTTCCTGCTGGGTTGGACATAGATCTTCTGGCCACAGGAGCTCTGCCCACAGTAGGGATTCATCAGGGTGATGTTGCCGTACCTTCCCTGAGAGGAAGAGAAGAGAGGGGAGGGAGGGGAGGTCACCAAGACCCTAGCAGGAGTTGGGCTGGAGGCAGCAGGAGCCAGCTGAAGGGGGTGAACTCAGGACCCAGCAAGATGGGTGGTGTGGGCCTTCCTTGTTGATGCTGCCCATGAATCAAATAAACCACAATCAAGATGGGATCATTTGTGTTGAGTACTAATAAAAATGAAAATGAGGACTGGAGATTTAGCTCAGTGGTTCCGTCACCTGCATTGCAAGCACAAGGTCCTGAGTTTGACAGGTAACCACATACAATGCTGGGCATGACTCACGCCCACCAGTAGTCAATACTACATACCGCAGTGCCGGGTGTGGTGGCTCATACCTGTAATCCCAGCACTCGGGAGGCAGAGGCAGGAGGATTGCTGAGTTCCAGGCTTGCCTGGGCTACATAGTGAGCTCAGGGCCAGCCTGAACTACAAATCTAGACACTGTCTCAAAAAACAAAAACAAAAACAAAAAAAAGAAAATGAAAGTAGCTAAAGTGGAAAGTTTATGAAGGAAGGATCTCATGCATGGTTACAACTGCACAAATCTCTGCTGGTACCACAGCTTTGACCCAAGATTGAGATAAAGCTTTCAGATCAGTGGGTTTACAAATACACAGACCCAGAACAACCAGTATACCTGATGCCTGAAGGTGCCTTGCTTTTTAAATCCCTTATAAAAAAAACACTCAGGGCTGGAGATTTAGCTCAGTGGTTCCTGTGCCTGCTTAGCAAGCTCAAGGTCCCTGGTTGATCCCCAGTAACCACATACAACAATACTAGGTGCGGTGACGCACACCCACCAACAATCAGTACCACATACCACTATGGCAGGCCTGGTGACTCACACCTGTAATTCTAGCACTTGGGAGGCAGAGGCAGGAGGATTGCTGAGTTCCAGGCTTGCCTAGGCTATATAATAAGCTCAGGGCCAGCCTGAACTACAAAGCGAGACCTTGTCTCAAACAAAACAAAAGCAAAACAAAAGCAAAACACACTCCTACAGAGACATGTATTCTTTAATAGTCTGTTGAGCCAAGGCTGTCTTTGTTACTGGTTCTGCAATACCCTTTTACAAATCCTCATGGGCAAAGAGTCTTGCTTCAAAATTACTACATAATCCTTGATTTGCCTCCCAGGTTCCTTCTGCTCAGCCCTTCTAATATGCCTGTCGTTTGTCCTGCTGTCTGTGTTCCCACTGCCATGCTACTCTATCACCCTGATATAGTTGTCCTCGCAAGAGTCTCTGATGGTGACTTATATTTGATGTCAGAAGTGGAATGTGAAGTGAGACCACCTGTGGAGGATGTCAGTGACTCTGGGGACGAGGTGTGATGCCCTCATTGGCCCCCGTGTTCCATCACTCGATGTTCGCCTTTCTGCACCAGTGTGTCTTCTCTTAGGTGGAATGCCTTTCATTTTTCCTGGGAGTTGCCACTGAATTTATTTGAGATTTATTTTGCATATTCCTTAATTAGAGCCAGCCTTGGACTATAGCTTTTCCATGAGCCTTTTCTGGGTAAGTGTTTTTTCTGGTTTCTGAGAACTTACATTCTGTCCATGAAGACTGAAAGTCTTCTCTGGTGAATTCACTCCTGGATTTTATGCCTGATTAAATATTTAATCTTCTTTGCACATTTAGTTTAAAATTTTTGTAAATTTTCTTATTCTTCTTTTATGTTTTTCAATTTCTTTATAAGGAATTCATGTCTTTAATCTCTGGTTGTTTCTGAACTTTTTTCAAGAGCAAAAATAAACATTTAGGGCTATGGATTTACCTCAGCAGCATAGTGCCTGCCTAGCAAGCGGAAGATCCTGAGTTTGATCCCAGTACCAAATAATAAACAAACAAACAAACCATCTAAATGGTATGACCACTTAAAAGCCAAAAAGGCATTTGCTCTCCAAGGTAACAAGGGACTCTGATTTCCAAACCGAAAGTCTCTTCTGTAAGCCTAAATACAGATAGATAATGTTACCATTGCGACACCTACCGGTCTCAAAACAGTTTCCATACAACTGGAGAAAATCAGTCACAGGCTGGACAAACTAGGGCAAAAGTCATTCAACAAACAACATATGAATTCATGCTGGGTGACTCATCAAAGCAAAACAATGTACTCAAACCATTAAAATTACCTGACAGTTCTTAAAGGATTTTCATTTGTTCTTGAAAGATTTCGTAAGAGACAAAGTAGGATCCCAGAATTCATTGTTTTTAGGTTTTTTTTTTTTTTTTTTTTGACAGGGTCTTACTTTGAGTTCAGGCTGGCCCTGAACTCACTATGTAGCAAAGCAAGCCTTTAACTCACAGTAATCCTCCTGCCTCTGCTTCCTGAATGCTGGGATCACAGGTGTGAGTCACTACAACTGGCCTGGATCCCAGAATTCTAAAGCATACAAAAAATTTCCTTTCTGGGAACTCCAGGTGGCTTTAGTATGATCCCTTCCTGTGCACACCTTTACACCGACTGGCACACTGTATCTCAGGTATGTTCCTGACCACAACTACGGGGCTAGAAAGTCTGAATAGATATTGGCAGGCAATAGTGGTTGGCTGGGCAAGTGCTGGATCTGGGGAATCTGCCTTCTGTCCCACCTCCTCCCCTGCCCCAGTCTCAGTAGAGTTTGCGTGCTGTGTCGTCACCCTCTCCCACATGTGGAAAGAGGACCAGGAAAGATGTCATCACAGTCCCATGGGGCCCCTTGTGTCTCAGTGTCCTCCACTGTGAAGCTTCACCCTGAGAGGTGCAGAGGGGAAGCATTAGCCCAGAAAGAGAAAGGAACTCTGGGACTCTCCCGGGTTCACATTTCTGGGCAGGTGGCTGCTCTCCCAGTGTCCCAGCAGCTCAGGAGCCAGAACTGTCTCTGTCCATCATGACGCTGAAAAAGGCATCTGCTGCCAGGTGCAGGTGACCACCAGCTGGGCCTGGACTGGATCCGGAGACAGTACTCTGGGAGTGCCTGGTCATGGGGCTTTATTGGTGCACCTAGCTGTCCCGTAACTCTGCCATGATTTGGCCCAGCATTCTTTATACCTGCAAGTTTCTTTTTTCCCTTTCTGTGAGATGGAAAGTAGACCTCAGAGAGGTTGAGTAGCTCAACGTGGAAGCCAAATTCTGCTGTGGTCATCCTTGAAACGGCCACAGGGGCTCCTCTTCATTGGCTGTAATTGCCCCCAAAATAGATTCCTGTCCCTTCATGTACATCAAATATGAAAAGCCTCCTTATGTCAGAAAGGACCATAAGTCTATTCGCAGAGATGCATTTGGCTGGGCATGCTTATCCACCCATTTATTGATTTGCCCATTCATTTGTCAACAGAGAGCTTGTATCTGTAAGCCCAGACTCAAGACCTCTACTAAAGTGTGTTCCTGCCAGCACTCCAACTGGCACAGTGGTGAGTGTCTGTCTTCCCTCTCCACACACGTGTGACGATGAGCACTGTGGTGAATAGCTTGACTATCGGATTGACAAGACAGTGTTTGATCCCTGCCTTTCGCTTCACCGAGTCCAAGTTGCCCTGAGGCATTTGTACGGTCTGTTTCTTCTGCTTGGAGGGCGTTCCTCTGACATCCACTCCACTGACTTATGCTCACTGATTTGTTTCCAGTGTAAATGTCAGAGTGTTCTTTGGCCAACCAGACATTTGCTGGCAGATTAGTGATTTCTAATTCTCTGACAGCGTTTGTTACCCCTGACATTTCCCCCCAAAAATGTAAGCCCATTGAGATGGTGAGACTTTCTTCTTCTGCTTCAGTCTCTGTCCCCAGTACCTGATGCAGAATAATCTTTGCTGAATTAATGGGGACGGTTAAGCCCACGAGTCCTTTGTGAACCCCTTCCACTGCTTTAACGATTATGTAGATCTCTGTGCTGACATAATTGACTTGCATTTGATTTTACTTATTATCAGTGGCACTTTGAATCTATTTAATACTTGAAACTATTTGTGATTTATCCTACTGTGTCATAGAATGAAGTTTCTGTTTGTACTTTTTCCCAATAGTTTGTCAAATCTTACAAAATCATAAACAAATAGTAAACACACATGAGTCCATCTGACATGCCTGTTTTGATCACCACAGGTGACTGTTGTACCTGCATGGCCTATTTATTCCAGCTGGTGCTTGGTTGATTTGGAGGTGTTGTTTTAAGAGACCATTATTTTAATTGTTGGAGCTTAATGTCTTGACTTAGGACAAGGCAAAATTTCCTTTATTATTTTTCCCTTTTGAAAACTCCTTAAAGGTTTTAGACTATTTACTATTCTGGGTGAACTTTAGAATCAGCTTGATCAAATTTCTTAAAATGTTTCATTGCAATTTTCACTAAAATAATATGCCATTCATGAATTGCTCTGGGAAAAAGTGGTTCAGGCTTTTATATCTTCTCTTAGAGCAGTGAGTAAAGCAGTGATGTCTTTTCCTCAGAAGTGTATTTCTGTTGCAGAGGCATTCCAGTTCTTATTGTTTCTGGAAACAGAATGGAAGCTGTTTTGCTCATTTCTAGATCTTTCTGTTTATTTACTCTAGAACATGTGTGATCGTTCCAGGGCTGGAATTCTCCCTTGGCTGTGGTAAGACCTTGGCTTCAGGAGCACTAGTGCAGGGCAGGCTGGAGCCGCAAGTGCATGTGTGGAGATGGAGATCAGACCTCAAGGGGACTGAAGGCCCACGGAGGTGGGACACAGATGGGTCCCTCAGAAAGGCTGAGTATTTACTGCAGGCGTACTGGGGGGGGGGTCAAGGTTCACATTGTTAGCCTGATTTTCTGCCGGGTGTAGCAGTTTAATGAGCTGCTACAGGGTAGGTAAAGAAGGAAGAGAATTCCAACTTTGATGAGAAGCAGGGCTTGACTCAAACTTAAGGAACCTGACTGGGCCCTGGTCCTTCATTTGTGTACCTGGAAGAGGGTGCGATTAGAAACCTTCCTTTGGGAAATTAAAGGCCATGGGGGAACTCATGTAGTTAACATAAGACAACTAAACAAGATGGCCTGCTTTGTCTATAGAAATGTTGGGTTTTTAGAATTTCCTGGGTTATGATGTGTTGAATCTTAACAATGCTAAAAGTTATACTTTTAAGAAGACTGCTACTTCTAAGGCCCTGTTGAAGTCACCCAAAGTGTACAGATCACCCTTTTCTTGGTTAAATTTAGGACTTTTTCCTTCTAGATCCACTACACCCAGAATTGCTCAGGAAAACTGGAAGTCCATAAGCGGACTTCAGTTAAGCCTAACTAACAGTGTAGAGTAGAAACCTGATCCTAAGATGGGGGAACAGGTTGAAATGAGTCAAAGAATGCTTATATTAACCATCTTAAAAGCAAAACAAAACAAACCCAAAACTGAAACCTGGGCTCATACCTGTAATCTAGGCTAGCATCTCTATGCGGTGTGGGCCACCTTTTCCTGACATCTCCACCCTCTCCCACGAAAAGCAGTTTCTGGTTCCCAGAAATGAGGTGCCCCCTCTCTAGGCCCTGGCTTCTGTTTCTTTGAATGTGTTTTGTTTTAATTTCTATCTAATAAAATTTTCCAGTGTTTCTTTCTTTTTTTTTTTTTGAGACAGGGTCTCGCTTTGTAGTTCAGCCTGGCTCTGAGCTCACTATGTAGTCCAGCAAGCCTGGAACTCAGCAATCCTCCTGTCTCAGCCTCCTTAGTGCTGGGATTACAAGCGTGAGCCACCATGCCCGGCACTGTGGTATGTGGTATTGATTGCTGGTGGGCATGAGTCTCCATGCCCAGCACTGTATGTGGTTACTGGGGATCGAACTCAGGACCTTACGCTTGCGAGGCAGGCGCTGGAACCACTGAGCTAATCCTCCGGCCCCCTTTCCAGTGTTTCTTACTGATGAGTCTTGAATTTTTTTTTTTTGGTATCAGGAATCGAACTCAGGATCTCGTGCTTGCCAGGCAGGCTCATTGTCACTGAACTAAATTCATGGCCCTGAAAATTCTTTCCTTGAGACAGAAATCAGTGAATCTGCAAAACTATTCTATGAGTCAGAAGGGGGGGTTACTTCCTTGTCTCAGCTTTGAGGACCTCCCTGGACCCTGGTGACATCAATGGGCAGCAGCTCCTGTGAATTTGAGGCCCGGTGCACATGAACAGGTTAACTGTGGAGCTTGTTTTCATGTCTAGCCAGCTGCTGTCTGACCACTCCACGAGGAGGAGGAGGAATTTGGAGAAGCTCCTGCCAGTCCCGTGGGAGGACCCTAATGCTGACTAAGGCTCTGAGCACAGCTTCAGGAAGAGACGTGTGAGGCACACAGGCACCCTGCAGAGTAAGACGGGGCCAGCATCTGGCTGGCCCCTCCATTCTGCACCTGGGGTCGAGTTCCTGGGCTGGTGAAGCTGGCCACCAGTGGGTTCTCATGAGGATCCTCTGGCCATACCCCAAGATGTAGCCCCAGGTGTGTCCCAGGAGGAGGAAACCTGATTGAGCTTGCTGAGCAGGCTGAGCTGGTGTCAGGGCCAGTGCTGCACTCTCTGTAGGGGCCGTGATACGGCTCTCTTTAAAGGCATAGCACACAGGAGATGTACCCTGGCTTTGGGTGCATGCTGAGACATTATGAGATGCCCAAGAGGGCCTCCAGGACTACAGTCATGAGGAATGGGGTCAAATTAGATGGTGGCACAGAAGTCAGAAGGAAGCACAGCTGTATGTAGTCTGTGCCTCCCTGGGTTCCAGAAAGTTTGGTTGATTGCATATAGCCCTGGATGTCAGCCTTGGCTATCTGAGTGACCTTGGGGAACTTCTTGTCACTCTAT
Source organism: Thryonomys swinderianus (assembly GCA_004025085.1). Taxonomy (NCBI): domain Eukaryota; kingdom Metazoa; phylum Chordata; class Mammalia; order Rodentia; family Thryonomyidae; genus Thryonomys; species Thryonomys swinderianus. The sequence goes on along the minus strand of PVIC010007863.1, from coordinate 18,450 downwards.
AGGCTTTTGCACTGCACCAGTGACACAGGACATAGTCCTTCCATAGGACACAGGGAGAATAGCAGTGGAGGGCCCTGGCACAGCAGGCAGTGGTTAGAGCTCTGTACAGTCACTAGTCTCTTGTCCTCAAGCCTTTGTGTCAGGGGTGCCCTCGGATTCCTGGTCTCACCCTCTGGGCTTCTTTCCAGCATCTACTCCCTGGCCTCCTGCTTTCCCTCCTTGGGAGAAGGCATCCTCTTCACCGTCTGCCCTCTGAACTGGCTGATGTCGCCCTAGTTCAGTGCACAGGGCAGGGTTGGCATGCAAGGCCCACTTGGGCTGTGACAACAGGAGCCCCACTAGAAGTCATGCGGAGAAGGTGCATACAGACAAGTAGGGCAGCCCAAGAGAGAACAGAACTGGAGGAACACACCAAGCAACCCTGTGGGGGTCCTGGGCCCTGGGGTGCCCAGGGGCTATCCTTGAGTACCACCAGGATACATAGCCAGCACAGACCTTCTAATATCTGTGTGTCCAACTGGTGAGGCTGACTTGCCTGACTCAGGGACTGAGCCACCAAATGTACATCTGTCCCCAGATCTGTCTAGGCAGAGAGGGCCAAGGTGTGGCCCCAGACCATCCAGAAGTGGGGTTTAGGGACTCAGGCCTAGAGCAACAGTCCTGAAACTGACACAGCAGGCACCTGGGTGGTGGGGAGGTGGGAGCCAGGGGAAAATTCAAGTTCTGCTCTCTCCCTCCCAGACTTTGTCATGCAAACTTTCTGGGCTTCTGTCTTTGGTGTAAAGTAGGAAAAACTAATTAGCTACTGCACAATTTGTGGGAGGATTACAAGGGAGCACAGAGATAGCCCCCTTCACAACTGGCCAACAAGAGGACATGGTGAGTCCCAGCCCGCAGTGTCAGGACATTCCAAGGAAAACCTTGGCTTCTCCCCATGGTTGCCAGGCAGTGTCACTTCTGGGCTGGATAGCCAGGTCCACCATTCCTCCTGGCCCAGGTCACACAAAGGGTTGACATGGGTGCCATGTGCAAACACTGTCTGGGAAGCTATGAGCTCCATGTCCTGTGTCCTCGGGTTTCTGCTTAGTATGTGCCCGGCTCAGCCCAGGAACAAAGCAGGGGCCATTCTACTCACACAGAGCTTTCCAGCCTTCTACTACTCACCATTCTGGGCTGACACCAGGTCACTGGAATTTGGTGGCAGCTTGGGTAAATGTAGTTGCAGCAGGAATCCAGATCTCTCTAAAACATGAATGTTGGCACTCAGGAAGCAGCATAGCATGGACATGGCCAGGCTTCTGGCTATTCCCTGGCACCAAGAATCACAGTACCACAGAGCCACATCCCCTCCCAGGCCCAGGGCCCAGAGCTCCTGTTCCCAGAGATTTCCCAGGTCACAACTCCCACCCCCACCTTCTCACCTCTATTACTCTGCCCTGGCATCCACAGCAGGAGATAATCACGGTGGGGCTGGTGTTTATCGGAAGAGGGGAAGGTGAGGGCTGAGGAGGAGGTGGAGGAGGAGGAGATGGTGAAGGTGGTTTTTCCTCTGGCTTCTAGAAGTGAAAACGACCCGCTGTAGCCCCTGGGCAGTGGAGACGTGGAGTCCTTGCCCTGTCACCTGCACATGGAATCCACTAAGGTTTTAGGGTGACAGAGAAGACAGTAAGCAGCACCCACAATGAGAGGTAGGCTTTGCATGGAAGAACAGCCAAACTCCACCATTCCCAAGTCCCCCTGTGCCCCCACTCTGCCACCCCAGCAGAGCCTTGGGCTCCCCAGGCCGGCCTGGCTGGCAGAAGCCTGGCAAGTGGCTGTGCAGTGATCAGGAACTGCAGGTGGCTGTCCCCTCCCTCTGGTCCTGCTTTGCAGATGGCACCTCCCCAAGCCACACTGCAGCCAGCACAGGTCCTGGGCAGCACCCTGTTCCCAGCACCCCAGCCAGGCCCCTGGCCCAGCCACTCAGCACTTCCGGTGAGACCCAGCTGAGCCCCAGGCTGCCCACACCCTTTCCTGTGGTTCCCCAGGGATGCCCTCACAGCTCAGCCCCAGATGCCCTCTGTCCTCAGTGCTGTGTCCCCAAGGCTGGGCCCAGCCCCACCCTGGCCCTGCAGGAGTCAGAGATGAAGATGAAGCCAATGGAGCCCAGCAGACAGCCAGGGAGGAGATGGGTCTCACTTCTTCCCAAAGCCCTGAGGGCTCACATCCCAGAGACACGCTTGGGGTCTTATAGCTGTGGGATCAGTAGGGACAGCAACTGCTGAAGCAGGTCCCCTAGGTGTTCTGTCTGACAAAGGAGGTGCTGGAGCCTGGGGGTACTGTCTGGGATGTTGCTGAGTCTCCTGTCCTTCCTTCCTTGATCCTCTGTCCCCTCCTTTGTCTTGGTGGGTGGGGGATTTGGAACAGGCTTCCCGGTGCCTCATTTGATGGTTGTTGTCACAGAGTGGCCCACGACAGCACCAGGATACAAAACAGGACTTACCCTTTTCGGCTTGGGGGGTGGTTCTTTCTCTGGCTGGAGCACAGAGAGACACAGCAAGGTTGAGAGTGTGGGTGTTGCTAAGGTTTCCCTAGAATCCCCCAGATTCCGAGTGCTGAAGACCTATGTCCAGGACCAGGAAGTGCTGGAGCCTCAGGGTGCTGTCTGGGATGTAACTGAGTCTCCAGTCCTCTCTTTGGCCCTGTGTCTCCTCTCTCCTTTGCTACAGGCTGCAGGGTGCCCTTCAGAAGGACAGGATGGCCCTGGGCGTGTGACAAGGGTGGGACCCAGATCTCCACTTACCTCAGGGGGAGGTGGTGGTTGTTCCTTGGAGCGCTGGAATGGAGGAGAGACACATCAGCAGCACGTGGGTGGGTGAGCTCTGCCTGGGCCCTGCAGCTCAGGGGACCCCGGTCTGGAGTGCTACCTCGACATGGCCTTGGGGTGTCCATCGGGCACCTCGTCTCTGTGGCCCTGTGCCCAGAAGCCCGCCTCATTCCGACCCCTTCCTCTGCATGGTAGAATCCCAGGTACTGTCACCACCCAGCCCACCCTGCACTGAAGGACATGCTGGCCTCCTCCCTCCTCTGGGGACCCTGCTGTCCCTGCTGGCTCTGTCCTGGGGAGTGGGTCGCCTGCTCTGGGCTGAGCCTCGGACCCTCCAGGCCTGCTCTCTCCTCCCTCTGCAGCTCTGACACTTCCTTCCACCTGGGTCTAGCATTCTGCCTCTCCTAAACCCCAGGATATACCGTGCCCAGGCCCTGGCTGCCTCCAGACACTGGGGGATTTTGCCCTCATGCCCCAGCAGAGGCCGCTCTGAGCTCCCTGTAAGGTGGATGGTGGCTGCTCAGTCCTCCCCTGCCCAGCGCAGCTGGGCCTGCACGCTCTGCTCAGCACCAGGAGGTATGGAGGCTGGGATGTGCCGGTCCTGTGGTTTTCACACACAGGTGCCCTGGTCACTGCTTCCTGGCCAACACCGCCCTGCACCTGGGCCATCGGTGGCCCATGAGGACCCTATCTCTTTCCTACACAGAGGCTCCTTGGCACCAAGTGTCCTCCTGGGGCCTGGGGACTTCCCGATGTGGGGTCCTGGGGTGGCATCTTCCCCCCGAAAGGGGGAGGTTGCCGAGGTCAAGGTTGTGACCCTGAGTCACAGGATGACCTTGGAGCAGGTGGAGTTGGCTCTATCCCTTGGCAGGAGACCCTCACCTTCTTCCGCAGCAGCAGCCAACAGCAGCAGCCCAGTAGCAGCGGGATCAGCAGCAGGAGTGGCAAGAACTTTAGGTAGGACCTGAGATTTATTGGTGGTTCTCCCAGCGGTTGTCTCTGTGGGAAAGGATGAGGCTGATGGCACCAAATGCTGGCACTGGGCATGGCCAGGGTCCTTCTTGGAGCTGTGGATAGGCTCCGGGAAGAAGCCTCCACCTCCCCTGGTGAGCAGGGAAAAGCCATGTGGGGCCCCGTGTCTCTGCTTGGCTGCTCTGTGTACTAGAGAGAATGCCTCGACCTCTCAGGTGGGTTGTGTCTACCTCTGGGGTCTCTGCAGTGCAGGGTGTGGTCCTACCCGACTGTCCTCGCAGATGGTGCTGGTGATGCTGAATTTATTGCCGATGAAGCTGGCACCGTTGTTCAGGCTGAGTTCCAGTGAGAGCTTCCTGTGCACAGAGATGGTGCATGGGTGGGCACCAGCTGGGTGCTGCAGCCCAGGGCTGCCCTCTCCACCACTCAAGCAGCGGGAGCTCCCAGGAAGGTGGTCCTGAGGTATCCCTCAAGTCATTGCCAGATCAGCCTGAGCCAGGGCTGCGGCTCAGGCAGTGAGCAGCCCTCATTGAGGATGGTGCCACCCTGGCCGTGGCTGATTGTTCAGGACATCTGAATGGCATCACTGTCCTCGCTCCTATCATACGCTGTGTGGTCCCAGCTGGGAAGGACGGGCCAGAGGACAGGCAGCCGCACCTGGCCCAGCCTCTCCTGCATCTGCCTTCAGCCCTGCCTGGGCTCTGCGTGCCCCATGGACACCGCGAGTCACCCACGAGGGGAATGGGGAGGGAGCTTCAGCCTGGAGCAGGCAGACCTATGCTGCCTGGCATGGGGTCACTTGCATTCAGGACAGGATATGGGGGCAAACAGAGCCCACACCGTCCCCGCCACTGGGGCCCAGAACCATGGTGACTTACTGTCCAGGCTGATCTATCCTCGGTCCAGGACATGTTATGAAAGCTTCTTCCATACTGGTGGGTTTTGCATCTAAAACACAATGGCACCAGGACGTCTGTGCACACGTCCTGCCCCTGTGCCTACCACCTTGCCCTGGGCCAGCAGAGCTAGGGCTGGGCTCATGAGTGGCACCTCCTTCCCGCCTTCCTCCCCGAGACCCGGCACCACCCCTTCTCTGCTGGGCTCTGGGTGGTGCTGATGTGTGACGCGGGAGGTGGCGAGGGCCCCATGCTCCCAGGCTCGGCATCAGGGCCCAGGGACACAGGAAACACTGAACAGGGAGCAGCCCGGGAGGCAAGGTGCATGGCGCTGGGGCATCCAGGCCACCGGGGCCACCTTTGAGAGATGCGGTGCCCTTTGGGAGACACTACAATGGTGCCAGTCCTAGAACCGGATCATACTGCTCTCTGGTGCTGGCAGTAGGAGCCCTGAGGATGAAGGGGCAGCCCTGAGAGCAGTGCCAGGAGCTTCTAGTTCCCGTGCAAGTCTTGCTTCCCATGTGCCACGTCTGTCAGGTCAGCTCTGCTGAGCAGTGGGCATGATGGAGAGGAGCGCTGGGCTGTGGGAGCAGCAGGAACTAAGGACTTCTGCAGCGGAAAGGATGGGGCCAGGAGCTGGGTGCTGAGTGGAGGGTAGGGTTTTGCTCCTGGTGTGGGGGATGGGGCCCACTTACCATACACGTTGTTGCTACTGAACTTGAATCTGCAAATAACCTGGTCTGGGCCTTTTGCATTATAAAAGCCATGTCCACTGATGACCACCATGTAGGTCTCTGCAAAGACACATTCAAATGGGGAGTGTGTTGTATTTATGGGGGTCACCCCAGGGGGACTCTCAGGGCCCCCAAAGGCAGCAGGTGTGTCTGAGAATCTGTGCATCCTTCAGACAAGATGTGAATCTGCTGTCACCAAGGGTCCATGCAGTGCAGAGGGACCAGCCTTGTATACGTGGGAGCCTCCTCTCAGCCCCCTCGACCACAGCACCATGACACACACCCAGCCTCCAGGGGTCACCTCAGCCAGGGCCTCCCACCCTGAGTTCCCATGGTTCCCATTGGACACCCATGAGCAGGGCCATGATGGGGCACCAGTGACTCCCGGGGACCAACTTCTTCCACATCAGGCTCTTCCTGACCCACAAGGGCTACAGCCCATGGCCCTGTGGACCCACAAGCCCCTCACTCCATCCACAAGGCCCTCTCTCCCTCCCTTCCGCTTGCTCTCCTTTCCTTCTTTCTTGCCTCCTTCCTCCCTCCCTCTCTTCCTTTCTTCTGAGCCTAAGTGCCATTCTATAACATGCACCAGTGGCCAAGCCGCAGGGGACAGGATGGGGCATCTGGGTGGGGTCCTGAGAATCTTCTGGTTATAATTCCAAGCTCTTTGGCCTGACAGCATCCTCCTGGCCCAGGCCTAGCTCCTTCCTGTCCCCATGGCCTGGAGTGGCCCCAGCTCAGCCAGCCTGGACCCTGGGCTGCAGCAGCCTCTCCCTTAGGCCCTGCACAGACAGGCTTTCCACATTGCTCTGAGCACCTGGCCCATTCCATGTTACCTGGGGCCCAGGCTCCTGCCTTGGCTTCCCCCTGAGTTCCTCTCACCCTGGCCGGCGGCTGTGCACAGGGCCCAGCAGCACAGTGGATCAGCAGCAGAGTGGGTGTCTGGAGGCGCCTGTCACCTCAGCTCCACAGCTGGGAGGAAGCAGTGACAGCTCCTGCCCTCACGTGGAGGTTTGTCTGGCTGCCCAGACATCGGGACCCATGTATCAGGGATACTCAGGGCCACACAGAAGCCAGGTGGGCTGCACAGAGGGATGCTTCACAGCAGAGGCTGGAGAGACTCTGGGTGGGGACCGACCCACCTGCCCTGCACCGCAGCCCCCACTCCATCCAGCATCGAGGGGCTCGGGGTGCAGAGCCAAGGTCCAGGGAGAGAAGTTGGGGGCCGACGCCATCCTCAGACCCCACCACATCCTGATGCTGTGCCAGCATTGTACCTCCATCCCCCAGTGTCCCCAGTGCAGAGAGCTCAGACCTGCCCAGGGTTCTGCCTGCCCACACCCTGTGGCCATGGCACTTCCCACAGGGGACCCAGAGGGCAGGATCCAGCAGCTGCAGTGGCCAAAGTATCTCCCACGGGAGGTGGAGCCTGACCCATCCTGTCCCCTCTGCCTGGGTGTCAGGAGCCAGCCACATGGGACCGAGGCTGCAACAAGGTCCTGTGACTGAGAGAGGCAGCCTCCTCACTGAACCGCATAGGAGCGTCCTCAGTGCACTGAGGCAGGGCCCTGGGCAGGACTGGGACCTCCTTGTCATCCTCAGCCCTGTTTCTGCAGGGGTGGGAATGCTTCTTGGAGGACACTGAGGCCTGCACCAGCCTGCTGAGGACGAAGCCTGCTCCAACCTGCTCCTCAGAACGGGGTTATCAAAGCCTGCATTGCAGATGGGATGGGTTCTCTGTTTCACTATGGCCTGGCCCCATGGCATTCCCTGGTGTGAGGTGCGCCCGGCCTCTGCAGGGGCTGCATGAGATGTGGGGATTTTCTTCTCTCTCCAGCTCAGTGCTGGATGCTGAATTTGTTCAATGCTTTTGTTTCATCTCATGCAGTGACACTTCACGTTTGTTCCCATTTGGGGACGAAGAAACTGTTAATATTTCTAACACTGGTTCTGCCCATCCCTTCCTGGAGACCCTGCTGCTGTGTCTTGTTGGTCTCTTTAAATGCTGCTCTGTCCCATTGCTGGGTGTCCTTAAGCTTTTGTAAAGCAAACGTTTTGTACTTTCACAATTGACCTTTGTAATAACAGTGGCTCAACAGGCACACCTACACTGTCACCTGACACACACACGTTTACATTCTGTACTTACTCAATGCACACTCAGCCTAAACACTTGCTTCCTGAGACGCACACCACACCCTCGGCAGGACACAGACCCATCCATGTACTGTCTGTTCCGTGTACACTCATACCACACAACCACCACGCAGTCATACACCACATGCCTAAATACCATGCTCTCTACATTGGTAGGGCAACCCCCACACATACCAAACACGCATACACACTGGGCACAACATAGGAACACACATGCTCCACTCACCATATTTTCCACACACACTTCACATTCCAGCATGCACCCTGCATTCACACACAACATATTTTGACAAACACAACCACACACCAAAAATCACACATACTGTAGATCTATGTATATGTTCCTATTCTGTGTACCACAACCATAAACATACTGCAGTATCACACTTCCTGGAGAAGCAACACACACCACAAAAACACATGTGACATGGCACATGTTTTCCACGTGGCTTCATACCACATACACACACATGAAGTCATACATTCCCTCTACATAATACCACACGATTTACATACAGTCACCTCATGTAACATACACATTCTGCAAACTGTACCCAGCACTATCACACACATATCACACAAATATCACATACTCCATCAGTCATGCACACACAAATCATATGTTCCACATAACACGTCAATTCAGACATCCCACATGTCACAAAAGCATATATATATATATATATATGACAACCCATATGTCACAAAACATATCATTCCATACGTATATACATATATATGTATATATATATGTATATATACACACTTCACTGCTTCCCACATCACCCACACAACCCATCACATCCACAACACAAACACACCAGACAGCCTCTGACCATATCCTGGGTACCACTGCCCCCATAAACCTCATACACTTCACATATATCACACATGCTAGACACACTGGACATATACAACACATGTCACAGATGCAGTGACACCACACACACAACACATACAGCACACGCATCCAGCAATACCAACTGCACCCCACACATATCACACATAAACACAACAGCCATACCACCCATTTCCCCACATTCTATGGTACATACACTACAGACACACACATTACACACTGCAGACCCAGAACAGACTCCTCCCACACGTAGCACACACATGTGACAATTTCTTCACTCATACCACACACTTAAGCCACATCTACAGACCCCCCATTGTCTGCTCCCCCAGCATATTGCATAAGACATCATGCTGGTGTCAGATAGACAATGAACAATATCCTCCACATTTCATATGCACATTCTAATTCACACAAATCCCACAAACTCCTGCTCATGAATCACCCACAAATAATATATGTGCATATCACACATACATCATATACCACGGAACAGCAACATGCTGCCCAAACATACCACTCAAAGTGCCCACAAAATCACCTGCTCATATACATGCAGATACACACAGTGACAGGTTGAGCCATCAGCCCACTCCTGAGCTCATAGCCCTTACCTCCCACACACACAGAAGATGGCTCCACTGATGTCACCTCGAGACAGGACACAGAGACGAGCTGGTCACAGGGCAAAAGGAGGAGACAGTGTGATGCCTGGGCCTCAGAGTGATGCCCTCTACCTTGTTCCCTGGTGGTCTGACTCACTGAGTCCACGATGTCCTGTAGGCCCTTGAAGCCACCATCCACTCTGAACATGTGTCTTGGGGAGTCTGCGATTGCCGTCATCTATGAGGGTATGTGTTTATGTTAGCTTGAAGCCCAGGCAAGGCCTTGAGGGGGCACCAGCCCCAGACCCAGGACAAGATCACAGTGTTTTGCCTTTGGGCCTTGGGGACAGTGGTGAATTAGACACTCAGGGACAGACTAGCTTCTGCATCAGGCCAGGCTTGGGAAGGGGGATCCCCTCTACTTGCCCTGTGGGGCCCTGTGCACTCAAGCTCCTTGGCCATCCTCCTGTGGTGACCACCTTTCTGAAGCCTGGGTCACCTGGTCTGAAGTACCTGGCCTTTGTCATAGTTCAGCACTCCCACAGTATAAACGATGGCCCCCATGCTCCGGGACTTGTCAGCCTATGAGAAAAAGGAGACACATAGGATAACTCATCAAAACGTCAAAGTGCTGGTAGCCACGCCTGTGTGCCTGGGCTCACCTCCTTCTTCGTCTCCTTAAATGGCTGTTTCATCAGCATCCCATCGGTCAGCGTGATGATCACACTGGCAACTCTCTTGGCTGTGGAGAAAGCAAGAAATGGAGGGGCCAGATGGGGAAGGCTCAAGAATGAGCAGCAGGGGATCCAGGACCATCATAGGCTGCCAGGCCCAGCACTGCCCATGGAAGGCAGTTGGGTGCTCTTTACACCTTGGATTTCTGGGACACGTGCCCAGACCCCAGCACCTGCTACCCAGAGACACCAGATGATAGACAGACAGACAGACAGACAGACAGACAGACAGACAGACAGACAGACAGACAGGTAGATAGACAGACAGACAGACAGACAGACAGATAGATAGATAGTGGGGGGGCTCGCCAGGGCCATTTACAGATGAGGAGAGGTTCAGGATCCTTCCTTTCAGCGACCTGAACCCTTGCTGTACTCCAGACTGTGCTCCTCTACCCTGAGGACAGCCCAGCTCATCCCTGGGCACAGGAGGCAGCAGCCCCTCCAGGCAGGGGTGGCTCTGTTCCTCGCTGCAGACACAGCCCGCAGGCTTCTGCCTGGGACAGCGGCCCAGCTGCACAGGGCTCCCGGGCAGGTCCTGGACAGGGGATCCTGTTTTCCCCCAGTTCCATGCCCACCGGGCCCCATCACTCCTGCCCAGAGCTGCCAGCTCACAGGGCAGCCATGTGCATGGGAGGTGCAGGTCCAGGAGCAAGTGGGCTGAGGAAGACAGGGACAGAGAAGGGGAGGAAGCGCTGGCCCCGGGGATAGCGTGGGCTCTTCAGGAGTGTCTTCAGATGTCTGGGGTCTAGGCTTCCTTCCTGTGCACACAGGGCCTAGTGCAGTCCTAGAGCTCAGAGTGACCAAGCGCCCTTCATAGATGCATGGGGCTTCCTGTCCTGTGGCAGCCATGCTGGGGTGGGAGCTCTGCCCACCACACAGGAGTGGTCTCTGACAACTGTGTTATATTTTGGAACCTTGATGTTCCCCCAAACCTTATGTGTTGAAGGCTTGGTCCAGAGCTGCTACAGCCACTAGAAATTGGGGAAAACTGGGATGAGACCTCATGTTGAGAGCAGGTTACAGGTTAAGCCCTTGAAGGGTGAATCTTGTCCCTGTCTCCCTGCTCCCTCCTCTTCTGTCTCCTGTGAAGTGAGCAGCTTTGTTCCACTGCACACCGTCCACCATGGTGCTCTGCTTCACCACATCCCAGAAACAAGGGAACCAGCTGACCAAAGCCTAAGGCCTAGGAAATCAGGAGCCAAAATCTACCTTTTCTACTCAAAGTTGATTTTCTCAGGTATTTTGTCACAGCAGTGACAAAGATGAACACAAAGAGCTCCCAGAGTTGGGGCCGGAAGAACCTGGAGTCTGTGCACAGACCTCCTGAGAACCAGCAGCTATGCACTCAGCTGCCTGAAGGTTGCAGGCCACTCACCTCCAAAGCGGGCTGTCATGATCTGGTGATTTGCCTGCAAGGGAATGGACATAGGTTGGGCATAGCACTGGGTACAAGAGGTTACACTCTACTCTGTTAAGTGGCTTTGTCCCCGGGCTCCAGCCTTCACTACCTGTTTGAACCCTTCTTGCATGAATGTGTAGCCTCCAGGTACCACCCACTGGAGACTGTTAAGACCACTGTGGATTTTGTCTCTGGAAAAAAAAAATCAAGAAAGAGTTAGGTTGTTACAACACAGCTGGGGCTGTCCCATAACTTGTCCTACTGACCACACAGATAGGTGGCTTTGTGCCCTGTACTGAAATGGTCATTGCCCTGAGGTCTGATCCTTCTCTGTCCCTAGCCTGCTGAGCCCTCTACCAGGTAGAGTGGCTGACAGTGGACCCATGATTTTCCCTAAAAGCATCCTGTCTCAGGCACTCTACTCTCAGAGACCCCTACAGGGCCTGCAGGAACTTTCTGATGAGGGTGGGACCTAGTGACATGTAGTTTAAATCCAGGGTTCCAAGAAGACCCACATTCCTGATTGGAAGCTGAGAACACCCTGGATGAGGTTCTATCCCCTGCAGGGAACACTGGTCACACAGGTCACCAGCTCCCCCCTCTCTGCACTGTACCCACTGCACAGACCCTGGCCTGCCCTGGGCTGGTGAGGCAGTCAAGCCTTGTGCTCAGGCTGCTGGGCTGGGGCTGTCAGGGGCTGTTAGAGAGACAAGGCCGATTGGGGCAGGCAGTGCTGGCTCCAGGGCAGCTTTAGACAGGAAAGGAGGGCTGTGTTCAGGCTGATTGGCTGTGACAGGGCTGAGCCTGCACAACAAGGCCACCCAGAGTGGGGACCCGAGGGCAGCTTCCTCCAGGGTCAGAAACTGTGCTTGCTGAGAAGACCCTGGACCATCCTTGCCTGGCCCTGTCCATGAATAGAGGAGACACAGCCAGCCCTTCCCAAGGGAAACCCAGTCAGGGTTTCCTGACAGCCTAGCCATTGCCCTGTGCCCAATCCAGTCTCTCTGCCTCTCAGGAATTCTTCCAGTTCCTTTCCATGGATCACTTCTCCGCCCATCATGCCCACTCAAATCTCTCCCACATGCAGCACCAGGCCTCTCCTGTGCCCATAGTTCCATCCTCTCTCTGCTCTTCCTGTGAGTTGGACCTGGGTTGGTGAGGCCCTTTATAGACAGTCAAGGCCCAGCACAGGGGGTGGTATTAAGACAGAAGACTGGGATGACACATTTAGCTCTGAGCACAGTGCATATCTTTGTAGTGTGGCGTATTCCAACCGATCCATTAGCAACCACAAAATACCCCAATAGATCCTGATAAAACCACAAAAGCAGAGAATTGGCATGAAATGAGAAATCATTCCCAAGAAGTAAAGCCACTAATCCTTCTAACTTCATTTGCTCTTAGTCAACTTATAATCACTAATTTTGGACGTTACACAACTGAGCAATGGATTACTAGCTTTACTACACCTGTGACACATGGCTCTAACAACAATTTCCCGGGTTACTTCACAGGGACTCAGAGGCCACTTTAGCTGAGAACCACTGATTCTTCATTGGGCCTTGGGTTGGTTAGGCTGTGCACCAGCTTTGGTCTCTCAAGATCCACTGTGGGATTGGTGAGCAGCTTTCTGGGTGAGTCTGGATGGTCTTGGAGATGTGACCTTGAGTACTATGCATGGTTCCTGGCTCCTTCCTGTCTGGTATTGTTCTCCTGTTCTGCTTCATGGCCACCATGAACTAAGCAGCTTTGCTCCCCACACCCTTCTGCCATAATGTTCCTGCCTTACAGCCAGCTCACCAGGGAGTGAATCTCCTTAAAACATGAGCCAGGTTAACTTCTGCCCTCCAAGTCATGGGTATTGGGTATTGTGTCTAACTGAATAAGATAAGCCTGCAGATATCAGAAGAGTGACTACAGTGGCTTGGCATAGTAAATCTTCATATTTTGTGCATCTGTTTTACTGTGAAAGCTCTTGAGACAGATTTTACATAGCTCTGTACATGGACATGTTGACCACTTATGAAATGTTTTGTCCTGGACTGTGATTCAGGATTAACTCAGCCTGTCATCACCTGGAGGTACAGTTTCCTGTCCATCTTTGTGCTTTCTCAACAGCTCCAACATAGAATGTCCTTTGGGCCTGTCATACTATGCAAGATGATTATACCATCTGTAAGAGTCACTCAGGAGTTCCCGAGTTGACCACCTGTGAGCCCCCTAGTATGAGACAGGAAAATCTGTGCAGGATGATGGCTCCAGGTACATGGAAATCCAACAGACTCCATGATGAGTTTACCATGACTGGAAAGTGATCCATGTTGATCACAAGAAGAAATAGTTTCTGGAACTGAGCACCCAGCGTGGGAATCTCGCACTTTAGCTAATGCCAGTGAATCAATATAAACCTGCCGCTCTCTGTTCTCTGGGCACAGCCTGGTCCTTGCTCAATCAATTGCTGGCTTCTTTTGGCCAAGGCATCCTTTAGGCTAAATTGTGGCCAAACCCTTCTTACTCTCTCTCTCTCTCTCTCTCTCTCTCTCTCCTGACAGATGAAAAGAGGCCATGCCCCTTTAAGAAACCATAACAATGCACAGACGCAGTTGACACAGGTGACGTAGGTGATGCAGACCAATCATACATTGCTAAATGCTGCTTCTGCCCTTGCATCCAATCATATCCCACTGTGAGCACTGTGCCTGCCCTTCATCCAATCACCTCCCAAGGAGCCCTTTGTGAATGCCGGTAACCTCTGTGATATGGTAATTAATAAAGAAGCTCCCTAACCACGCGGAGCCCAGTTGCTGTACTAATTCCACGTCACCAGTCACCCTCCTGAGGCCGTCGGATTACAGCACAGTAATCGGACCATGCCAGATTACACTAAATGTCTCCACCCCATGCCACATGTGCCCTGAAAGCCTTGCTTGTGCATGGTGTATGTGCTGACAATGTTGGCCAGAACTCTTTTCTGTTGCACCTGACATCCAGCATCACTGTCCTCAGCCCAGGGCCTCCTGTCCCTACCTTTCCTGACTTCTGGCTTGTGCTTTGCTCTCTGCCGCAGTTTCTCCCCAGGGCCCTGCACAGTGGCCCCCCAACAACTCCAGCTAACAGCTCCCACCTCTTTTCTGTGTTCCTTCATCCCAGGCATTGAATCCAGTGCTACCCCTCACCTTGTAGCCAGCAGCAGCTCCCTAGTTCGCTTCTGGGTCTCTGCACCTCTGGGTACATTGGGCCATCTTCCCCTGTTGTTGGTTTCTCAGGCTTCCCTGTTGGTCTCCCATGGCAGGGGGTGGGGCGCAATGCTGCCCTGTGCAAAACCCCAGCCCTTCCATGATCCCCAGTCTCCACTCAACCCCACTGGCCTTGGGCAGAGGGTGACCTGTCACAACGGGCCCTGCACAGGCCAGGGGCTTATGGGGACCTCATTTGCTCCACCAGCCCCTGGGTCCCACAGATCCTCATGTCCAGTCCAGGGAAGAACTCAGGTCTGTTGGAGGCCAGGCAGACATGGAAACTTCTGGATGACAGAATCTGTGGGTACCAGTGCAGCAGCACTGCAAGGAGCTGCTGGGTACCAGGCTGGAGGCCAGTATGGATCCCTAAGGGCACTGACCACCCACTTTATGCACCTCGCATAACTAGAAGCAGAGCCTTCAGATCCCCATAGCTCCCTGTGGCCCAGGCCCAGCCCTGCTCGGGTCCCAGCCACACCTACCTGTCTGCGGTGATTGGCATGATAACTTCAGCATCTCGGGAGAAGACAATAAAGGACATGCGCAACTGGGGGCTGGGAGGAAGCAGGACAGTCAGAAACTCACACATCCAGCCCCAGGACACATCCCAGGCCAGGGCAGTCATTGTGCCTATTGCTCTATGCCTGGGGCTCAGAGAACCTCTGCAGAAGGTGCAGCAGCCCATGGGGATGGGGCCTCAGGGAGAGTCACAAGCATACCTCTGTCCTGGCATATGTAAATGCACACACAGACCCATAGGCATGCACACACATACACACATATACTTGTACACGCAACCCAAACATTCACGGGAACTCACATTATGCACACATCCAGTCTCACACACTCATGTTCACACCAGTCATGCATATATGCCCACACATATACACACTGAAGACAGACCCTTCATACTCATGGGGCTTCCCTTCCACCTGGCCTGCCCCCCACAGTCACTTCCCCCTCACCTCCCCCACTTTCCCTCCTCCTCCATTTTCTCCTCCCTACCTCCACCTCAGGAAATCCTCCTCCCTCTGGGCACCATTCATAGCACCTCCCTTTCTGTCGCTGACCACTGCCCTTGGTCCAGGACCTCTGACCCTTGGCCAAGTAGCTGCAGCCTCCTCGGCTCAGCTGCTGCTGCTCCTGACCTCACTCCCACAGTTGCCCAGTTCTCTCCCGGACCACCGCCTCAGTCCCCTGCCCATGGACCTCCCGTGGCTCCCTATGGCTCACAGGAAGAATCCAGCTTCCTTGGCCTGGCCTAGTAAACCCTTGTGACATTGACCCCAGCAACTTGTGAGGATTTGTCTCCAGCCTCCTGAGTCACCCTCCTCCTCGGCCTAAACAGACCACCCGCTAGAGGTCACCTGAGGGTCACTGTGCCCCTGACTTTCTCCATCCTTCAAGGTCAAGTTCACTTGCCATGTCCTGTGGGAAGCTGCCAGAGGAGCGCCCCTAGGAATCCTTGCTTCCCTCTAAGCCTCTGGCACATTCTCTGTCCCTTTCCTTTGGCCTGAGGACCCGGGTCGATGGGTCAGGTACTGACTGAGTCGCTTGTCTGCCTGTCCTGACTTCCTTCCCCAGCCCGGGGGTCCGGAGGGCAGACGCTATCCCTGCAGGTGCCGGGGCTCCAGGCAGGCAGGCAGCTGAGACCCAGGGCACCAGTGCACTGTGTGCCCTTTCCTGCCCAGTCCTGCTGTGCTCGGTGACCCCAACTGAGCGACCCTACAAGTTCTAATGGATATGTGGGGAGCCTGCATGAGGAAGCGTACTTTTTAAATCTTTCCACCAAATCTGCCACAAACGAATAAACATTAATCCAATTGTTCTCCATGCTGCCAGATCTGAAAACAAAAGCAACACAAGTGAGGGGATTAGAAGCCTCCAACATTTGGCTTAGCCCCTGCCTTGGTCACCTCTCTCTGGGATTTTCAGCAAGCCACTCCCACTCAACACCCCTGATTGCAGAGGGTCACCCTGGAGGTGACTGTCATCAGGACCACCAGTGAGCAGTGGCTGGCCAAGCAGGTCATCTGGCAGGACTGAGGAACCTCCTAGAGTGAGGGCTGCCTGGTGGCCACCCAGTGTGGCTGGTCACACTAGGCGAGGCTGTGGGGACAGGAATTGGAGGAGGAGGATGTGATTGGAAAGGCACTTGAGCACCCCTGATTCATGGCTGTCTGGGTCCCCTCTGGCCTGGATGTGAGCTTCCCAGCTCCCTGTGGTTGGGTGGGGACCTTGGCACCATGGCCATCAGAAGCCCCGCAGAGCCATCACCAGGTCCAAGGGGAGGAGGCACTGCCTGTGGTTTCCCTGCCAGCCTCCCGGGTTCCAGGTGTCAGATCTTGCTCTTGGGGCAAAGAGCTGGCCTGGCTTTGTCACCAGCCTGTAGACTGGCCCTTATGTGCTCAAGGGGTCTTTTCTACTCCAGCAGTCACTGCCAGGGAAAGGGCACAGACGGGTCACTGCTGTTCCAACGTCAGCACTGTGGGCCTGCAGGGATGGCTGCAGGCCCTTCCTGTCCCCTGTCCAGCATCCTGCTCCATTCTCTTCTGCTCTGTCGCCAAGTGGACAGAGAGGAGCAGGAGGAGACTGGGGACTGTGACCTGCTGCCCACTGGGGTCAGTCACAGCAGCTCTGCATCCCTGGCACAGTTTCTGTGACTGCCCAGCTCTGCAGGTAAAGCATTGTGGGACAGAAGAAAGCTGTTCCCAGTGTGGAGGGACATGTAGCACTCAGGGCCCCATGGTGAATGAGTGAAAGGTGTCCCTCCCCCATCCAGAGATGATAGTGCCATAAATGGGACCCCCGAATGTCACACAAGCATGTGGTATCTATTGGACACCGAGAGCCACTTTCTCCTGCCCCGTCTACTGCCTCCACTGGGCTGTGTCTAAGTCAGTGTGGACACTGTAAAGCAACGAAGGCCTTGAACCTTGAACGAAGGCCTTGAGATCTAAAGGTCTCAACATGTGTGTGCCTGGCCCTCTGCACACACGTGAGAGAACATGTGTGTCCATGCAGGTAACTGTCACATCAGCTCATTCTTTTTGCAGGAGAGAAAACTGAGTCTTTGGCAAGTTAAGAAACCCCTGCAGTCCCCACACTCAGCCTAGATTGGAATCCAGGTCTTTCTCCACACTCCATGCAGTATGCGGTGCACTGGGTATCTCTGGGTGACACAGTGCTGTCGCACAAATGTCATGTGACTGAGGAATGAGTGTGCCTTTAGCAAGGGACAGAGGTGCTAGTTCCCAGGTCTGGCCCTGTGCTTGGCCCTTCTGCCTGAAACAGGTGCACAGAGGATACCTTCTTCTACCCTAGCTGCAAGTGGCTGTGGCATGTGGCAGGTCTAGTGGGGAGGGGAGGCACCAGCAGACAAGCCTCCCTCCAGAAGGGCACAGGATGACCTGCTTCCCTTCATTCCTCAGAGAAGGTCCAGAGCCCGAGCTCAGGCTCCAGCCCCAACTAAGTGTGGCCGAAAGACCTGGTGTATCTCCTAGCCTTGAAGATGCCCTGCCTGTCCTTTTGTAGAGGTTGGAATCATGTGGAATTGGGCTGCGGGTGAGAAATGGAGAGCTGTTGGCTCCGGAGCACATCTCCTTGTGTCTTTCTAGTCCTCTCACTTTCTTCAACCTTAGGAGAGAGGGAGAGGGAGAATTTTCCACCCTCCACTATATTGTTGCAAGAGAGTAGCCTGGATTGTGATCACTCTCTGGCAGGATTGGCCCCATGAGGCTGTCGGCCCACCGGGTGCTCACCCTCCCCAACCCCGAGGCACAAGGAACCACCACCACCATTGCAGTAAGGATTTGAGGGCCCACACTGCCCAGGTCATTCAGAGTCCCTGGGCTGGAAGTGAGGAGGGACTGCTCAGTGGGCAGGGAGCTCCTAGGTGGCTGGTTAGGCTCAGGAGAAAGGAGAAGGAGGAATGAGAAGAGCCACACCTGTGATGTGGAAAGATCCCACCCCAGGAAGCCCAGGTCTTGTCATCACCAACATCCCCCAGGCACCTCGGCCACCAAGGGGCCCACCTTATGCAGGAC
>PVIC010007862.1:0-49718 GCA_004025085.1 Thryonomys swinderianus | reverse complement strand
ATGGATTAGATTAGAGGAGGAGATTACATATGTCGTACTATATCCTGGACAAAAGCTTGCATAGTTACTGGTAAAACTGCCCAGAATGACCTTCAGAAACTAACTGAAAGCTTGGGGAGCCTTCATAGGAGGTGTGGGGAAAGGAGCTAAAGGGTCAGATCTAGGACAGAAGGTGGCCTCATTCTCAGTGTTCTTTAGCCAAGTGTCCAAGACCTCTTCTGCCTGAGTGGCCAGATTGGTTCTAGACATGGGGTCCAGATTGAAGCAGATGGGAGTGTAAGTCTGGAAAGGTGTTGGTAGACTCAATTTAGTCTGGAGGAGCAGTCCACAGGAGGGCTCTTGAGAACAGATTCAATGTCTGACTTGACTACTTG
The DNA here is from genome assembly GCA_004025085.1 of Thryonomys swinderianus. NCBI lineage: Eukaryota > Metazoa > Chordata > Mammalia > Rodentia > Thryonomyidae > Thryonomys > Thryonomys swinderianus. The sequence goes on along the minus strand of PVIC010007862.1, from coordinate 49,344 downwards.
CAGACCAATTCTAATGCATGGTATTCATGACCAAATTCTACATGAGTAGATACATCAGCACATCCTACAGCAATCATTAAGTCAGAATTTCAGAAAAGGTGAGACTGTCTTTCAGGTTTAATTTATTTCTGCCAATTTGTTTTGTTTTATAACAAAATGCTTTAGAAGATACTTGTCCTTCACTTTCCAATCTCCTCTTAGCCTTTGTCAGTAACCTTGTGGGCGCTCCACAGGTGGTTCCATTTGTAATCCATTTGACACAGCAAGACGATCATAATTAATGAAGCTCCCCACAGCACTGCCAATGGCCCAGAATCTAGGACAGGAGGGACAGGCAGCAGGGGAAGGAGCAGAGGGCTGGGAGCCAGGAGACCTGGATGGTGTCCGCAGCCTGCCGGGAGCTGCAGTAGGGTAAGGGTGGCCTGCTCTTTTTCCATGCCCTTCTTTGTCTCCATCCTTACACTGGAGAGATGGGAAAGAAAAGGCCTCATCGAAGACAGAGGCCACAGCACCAACCATTAAGATTTCTGCTCTTGGCTACCCTCCTTCTGCACAGAAAATCAATTTCAACTTTTATTAATTTTTAATGTGTAGGAAAGAGAAAGGATATGGTTAAACCTGTAAGTGCTGAAATAAGCCCAGGATAGTTTTTGAGTGAGAGCTAAGATGGAGCCTGGAGAAGAGGGGAGTCTGAGCTGGCAGGTCTGGTCAGGGCTCGAGAGGCGGGACACACAGGATCAGGTGTCTCATTTCTCCTGTACTCCCTCTCCCTGTTCTAAATGCCCATATGAACAGAATAAAGAGAAAAAAACCCAGAAAGAAAACAGATGGCTTTCTGTAATGGATTGCAACTAGGAAAAATCATGTTTTGACAATAAAGTTCTACTGAAAGAGCTAGAATAGATTTTTCCACACTTCACCCCACACTATTCCCTGCATCTATTACTCTGGACCAGTATAAGAAACAAATCACCTGAATGAGGAAACCTCAGTGGTCTATCCTGGTCTACATGGCACGGGAGAAGAATCTGGATGATTTGTTCATTAAAATGGCATCATATGCATCTGTCAAAAAATGTCCCTGGAGAGACCCCAGGACCCTATACTCCTGCTTCTGGTCTTCTGGACCCAGCAGCCCTTTCCCGCTGCTTAGCTCACAGGATGCCGGAAAGCGTGTTCAACATCTGTAGAACAGTGATGGGTCTGCACAAAGGGCTTCCACGTCTCCCCGTAGGGGGAAACTTCAACTTCCAACACTGCATTACCTTCATCTTTTTATTATTCTCAAAATCTATCTGTACCACTTCCTTCAGAGTAAGTCCTGCATCTCCTAGGTTTTCCTTTTCATTTTCCATCTACATGCAGGGCTTGAGACAAGGCTTCATTTATTTGGATGAATATCCTCTTTTCACTTACAGTTTCCCTCATAGTATCAATCTCTAGTATTACCTTATACTTAAAGTGCACTTAAAATTTGAATTACTTTTTGTTTTCTTAGGTAATATGAAGTTATATAAAATATTTATATTTATTTTATGAGTATAAAATGACCTAAGTAAGAGGAAAGTTTTTATTTTCCCATTAAAATGTAGTTCAAAACTTACTGGATGAATTATTATTGGATGCAGCAAAAAATATTTAAGAAGGTCTGATTCAAATGTAAGTTTCATGGTATCTGTGAAACTTAGGCCGAGGGATCCTGGACGGTGGAATGGGAGGGTCAGCATCCCTGGCTACCACTGTGGAACGTGGGGGAGACCTGCCCAATGCATTCAGATCATGGACAGTCTTCAGACGTGGTTTCCAGGTCTGAAGCCCAGGAGCCACAGCTGTGAACTGCAAGCTCAAAACGAGCCTTACTTGGACTGGGCACTCAGTCTCCTCTGAGTGAGTAGCAGCTGGGACTGCTCTATTCCATGTTGATTTGGGGCGCCCCTGAGCATTGCCGGGGGGCCTGGTAATAAACAGTGTTAGTGATGATGGCAGCAACAAAAATGCTTCCGAGACTTCCAATACTGTCAAGCATCTGGTCTCTGTAAGGTCAAAAGCAGGCAGACAGGCATGGCTTCATTAATCCTCGCAACTCTCTGAAGTGGGAAAAGCCCTCGTCCTCTTTTCAGGGATGCAGAAACTGACATTTCCAGGGGTTGAAAAACTGCTCCAGTGTGCAAAGTGAGGGGCTCAGCCAGGATTTGGGCCCAAGGCGAGCCTTAGTCCAAGGCCGTGGGTCCTGAATGTCATATTTATTTCTAGTAACAATCTTCTAAATGGATTGGAGCAACTTCTCATGACAAAACAAGTTGAGTACTTTCTTTGACTGCTGCAAAACACTACACCTGTGACTCCAGCCAGTGGGCCTTGGAAGCCAGGCCCTCCTGGGGTACATGGGTCCCTCTGAGGCACCACATCCCCTGCCTCCTCCTCTGACCCCCGCCCCATGGCATTCGAGCCACAGCACTCCTCAGCCTCTTTGGCTGTGTTCTCACTTCCACCCCTCCACCTTCTGCTGAGCTGCTCCCGAGCCAAGAGGCTCTTCAGCTCCGCTGCCAACTGCTCCTCCTCCTCCCTCCTCCTCACTCTCAGGCAAGCAACACCCTGTCCTGTTTTGCTCCATAGAAACAAGGGGAGTTTCTTTCTTGCTTTTAAAAAGCCTTTCCTGATGCTCTATGTACCGCTTTCTGAAGCTGATGCTTCCCCAGGGATGCCTCAGCTATATGTGCTGAAGGAATGCATAGTTACTGTTTGTGTTTTGTACCCATTCTTAGTCCAGGGGCTGCAAGGTTAGGTGCAGATTGAACACTCATTGTTTGTGGCCAGTGCAAGCAGGCTCTGGAGACTGGGGATAAGGCAGTTAACAAAAGAGCGGGGAGGGCTTTCCCTCAGCTTGCTGCAGACCCCTTCCTGTGTTAGGATGGGCTCGCCTAGGCTAGTTTGGAGATGGGCAGCCTGAGCTCATTCCTAGACTTTCTATTTACAGTCTGTGTGATTTTGGCTAAGTTAATAAACCCCTGGCTGCCTTGGTGTCCTGTAAACTGGGAAGCAGCAATAGCATTTCCTTCAAAGTTGTTATTAGAATTAAATAAGGGGCTGTGCATACAGCTCAGAGGTAGAGAACTTGCCTAGCACCCTGGGTCCCCTCGCACCATAAAACAAAATACTAAATTAGTATAGCAGTGGCACCTTGTAAGTTCCCAATGTATGCTAATTACGATTACTCTTTAGATAGTTACTCATGTGATGGTGGTGATCTTCCTTTGGAAGTATCCTAAACTTCCTCTGTTAGGCTGCAGAGCTCTTAGGGGCATGGGCCACTTCTTCAACCCCGGTGAGCACACCGGATACAACGCTTTCTGAAGCAAGTGCCAGGCCCCACCTGGAGACAGGAGGGAGTGGAGAAATCTGCTTCCAAGTCAAACCGTTTTTTGGCCCCCTTCAGAGCACCCAAGAGACACAGGTCTCATTAGTATGTATTTTCAGTGTAAGACAAATGCATCCTCCATATCTTCTACTGTTATAAAATGAAAAACACTTGCTGTAATTTCTCCAGAAACAAGCCCCGTGTTTATCACGTTAAAAACACCCTCTGGCTCCAAGAGAAATGTCAAGACTCACCTTGATTTTTCAGTGGTAAAGGCATAGTTTCCCTGAGTTTGCTTAAAAGATTTTTCATTTCACGCATGTCTCTGTAAAATTGATAGAAACAAAGAATAATCAGCTGTGAATTCTCAAAATGGAATCTCAAAGTCTAGTCAGTGAGACAACTGAAGGACACGGTGAGACTCTGAGCCTAATTGTGCTAGTTCTAGTTTCCAGTAGGCAAATATTGAATTGACTTTGCTTTTGTGAGAAAAAAATTCTAAGCTGCTTTGGGCCTGGAAGGAATGGGGACAACGGGAGAACACTTCCGTCGGGGCCTTCTTCTGCAGGAGCCTCCTGACCCCTGAGCGGGCCTGCTGAGATGAGAGAGGAGCCTTTGGGAATGAGGACAGTACTTCTTTCAGATTTGCAGGGAGAGGCCAAGGACACGCAACTGGAGCAGAGAGGCTCTGGGGAAAGCGAGGCTGGGGGATGATGCCGCCACGGCTGTGGTCAGAGGCCCTGGTGGCTATTCAGGACCCCCGCTTCTGCCTGCTTGGGTTTAAATCCCTCCTTACAATGGGAATTCAGCATAACACAGCTGTGAAATACTTGTGAGCACCACTGCTTAGCAAATTGAATGAAGTGAATGTGCTAAACTCTAAGCCTCAGAAAAGAACTTCCCATGATGACAGGGAAGGAAGGAGAGGGAAAAGGGGAGGGGAGCAGAGGAAGAGAGAAAAAGAAAAACAGAGGCCCCTGGGGACCTGGTCTGTCTTGGCTTCCTGGCATCAGACAGTACCACTACATGATGCCAGCATCCTCTATCTCACAGGGCATATGAGCATGAAACCTCAGGACCGTCGAGCAGGCAGCTGTCCCAGCAGCTTCCAGGCTGGCATAACGAGAGAGCTGCCTTTCCCGGCCCTGGGCACTGTTCATATGCAAGTCCAAGTGGTCATGCAAAGATGATGATGAAGAACCAAGACACAGTGATAGGACAGATTCCCTGTAAAACAGGAAAGGAAGAAATGGTGCAAAACCAAGATACATCTTTAATTAATGACAATGGACAAACAGCAGAAATTATGGTTTAAGGAACTTTTGAAAGGAAAATTCTAAAGCTGAAAATATTTCTACCCACTAACTTATTTTTCTTCTGGCATTTAAAGAAGAGAAGTGGCTCTTAATTTTAAGTATAAACTCTTTCATTCCATTTCATAAAACACAACTTCTTGTTGGACATGGTTCTAGGGCTAATATCTTTAGGGAGCCCAAAGACCCCTGCTTAAGAGTATGGACGAAGATGTAAAAAGGAACTCAGGTGCCAGGCATTGGTGATTGGAAAAGGAGGCCTGTAGAAATGCTGTAAAACATTAGGAATGCTGCTCCAGAAGAAAGCAGAGACCGAAGCAGGTGAGGGAGGCAGCCCATCGCCATCCCAGCCTCATCCGTAAACAGGGTACTGCGGCCTCCATGAGAAATCTGCAGGTAGGAGAGGAAGGAGAGGATCCGGGACACACTGCCGGGATTGTGGCACAGTCTGCCTGGAAAACACCTGAAGCACTTCCTATGCCTCAGCCCTTTTAGAGAGATCCAGGTACAGTTGGCTTTTGATGGGGCCCAGACATCAGTGTTTCCAAAAAACTCCCCTCATGAGATAAACGCAGAGCTGGGTTTGAGATTCACTGACTTCAGGGTGGACAGTGGGGAACCAAGGAAGCTGCATCCCAGGGCTCTTCTGCTGGCTTCACCTCTCCTGTCTCTGTCTGGAATCTGGACTTCCAGGCGACCAGACCCATCCTATGCTTTCTGCATCCACGTCTTGCCTTAAGCTTGTGGGCCAGGGCCACAGCCCCTGTGCATGGTGTCTGAAGAGGAAAACTGCTTGATGGAGAAGTGTGCCCTCATTGTGGGGTTCTGCCAGCCAAACAGCTTTATTGTTGAGTTCTTGGATATCCAAGCTTATAAAATTCAAGTTTTATTAATAGCACATAATTACCACATGCTCCAATTTTCTATAAACACAGAAATTCAGTAATTATCTATAGAATTAATTGCAATCTGAAAGCAGAACCACAACGGCTATACACGTCATTGTGTGGTACATGTCTAAAAATAAAGAAGGAAACGTTCGTTATTTTGTCAGTGACTCCACCCCTTACACAAAGGACACTGGGAATTGCCCAATATCCATTCAGAATGGATACTTTGGATCTGCTCTGGGGACATCAGTAGCAGAGGACACTGGTATCACATGAAGACCTCATCTTTCTACTTCACAAGAAAGCATTTTTAGCACCTAGATGGGACATAGGACTGATGAGTAATTATTGTTGCCTCCTTTTCCCAAATAAAATAGAATCACCACAGAAGAGCTTCTTCCCACGAAGGAAGCTCCTGTCGAGGAGCAAGCTGCTGATGCTAAGATAATGCGTTGACTGGCTTTGACCATTACTGGATCATTAGCTGCGCTCTGGAAGACAGCTGTGCCCTCTGTGAACCGCACTGAGTGCCGAACCACTCCCTGGCCGCAACGCAGACCATTTCCTACCCTGAAAGCCAAGGATCTACTAGACAGCATCTTTAGAGGATTTTAGATTCTCTTCCCTTAAGCAAATGGCACTTAGGGGAACAGGCTAGGGGTAAACTGTGTCAGCGCGTGGATCCCTCATTTGCCCTTCCAAAGAAGCACTTGCTTTTCATTTGCCATGGAGGTGCAGAGTGCCGGAGGGGGTCGAGCTGAGCCTGGGACGCTACATCTGTGGCAGGGCCGAGCCCGCTTTCTCTAACCACAGCCTTCTCCAAGGTCTCTCCCAGCCGTTTTCTCTGCAGACCAAGGGGAACTGTGTTTCTTCCCGACCTGAGGTAGAAAACCCTCCCGCGGCCCTAAGAACACTCACAGGGGGACTCTGGTGGCATATTCGCCGTCGCTTCCCGCTTACCTTTCAGTGTTCTCGATGTCTGTGGAAACCTGCCAGGAGTGCTGCTGACCGTCCACAGGAGATGACAAGGGGTCCTCTAGGGCAGGAGTGTCAGCACTCTCTTCAATTTTGCAGTCCAGACTCTTCACTCCCCCAGCTGCTTCCTTCCCTAAGGGAGAAAGGTTTTGAGGGAAAAAAGGGGATAAGCAATCTCGAATGGGGGCCGGGGACTTAGCTCAGGGGTCTCGGCCCCTGCCTCATGAACACAAGGTCTGGAGTTTGATTCCTGGTACACACACCAAAAAAAAAAAAAAAAAAAAAAAAGAAGGATGAAAAAAGCTCTATACCAGGATGTTATTGCAAAGAGTGGATATGCTAGGACTCAAATGCTACATTAACACTAGTAGCTATCCATGTGACTCTAAGGAGTGTGTGTGTGTGTGTGTGTGTGTGTGTGTAGAATGCTTTTGCAACATTCTGAGAAACACTGTTGAGGTCAGTGCAACCTAGAGACAGAGATAAAATTAAGGCATCTGTTTTTGGTGAGGAATTGATGCCTGGTGACCTATTCTGAATCAGATCAAGTTTGCTTGGGGGTGGGGAATGGATAAAAATATGCTGGTCTCACACACAGGGGCAGATGATACCGGGCAGGAAGAAGGGGAACTCCCGCTGTTCTCTCTGATTCTACACACTAGCTCCCTAGCAACAGAGATCACGGACCCTTTCGATTTCTCAGCTTTGTGGCCTCCTTCAGTGCATCCCTCTTAAGGCTGTGTGATCCAGCCTTGTCCTGCTGAGACATTAAAGTGTCACCAAGAAAGTGCTGTGTGCTTTGTACCAGGTAGCTGTCTGCAGCAATATCCTGCCTATCCACTCCAAGCCTTATATTTTTAGCAGGACTGATCCCAAGTAAATAAGTCAGGACTTTTGGGAAAAAGTCTCCAAATTAGTTCGCTATAAACTCATGTGAAATTACATGGAAGATTACAGTGCATGGTCTAGGTTTACTTTACTAATGTCTTTTATTCTGCTTTGAAACTCTTTTTATCCACAAAGGGATATGTATCTGGTAACCTAGGTAGGGATGACCTACAAGTCCTCCGGACTGAATTTTAAACTCAGCTTTTTCGTTGCTGCATTCATTTATAAATATAGGAAAATAAATTCATTTATTATAATTTAACATAAATGAATCTATAAATATTTCTTGAGTGTCAGCTAAGTACTAGTAATAAGAGATGAAAGATTTGATCTCTGTATCAGAGATAGAGAATAAAAAGCTATACAAATAATTACAAGGCTGTTGTACATTATATAGTCTGTAAGAAATGAGTAGCTAACTTCTGTCTTGTACTGTTTCTCCTAGATTCATTTTTTATTTTATTTTTTAAATTTTTATTTATTTTTTTGACAGGGTCTTGCTTTGTAGTTCAGGCTGGCCCTGAACACACTATGTAGCCCAGGCAAGCCTCAAACTCAGGATTGCTCCTCCTGCTCTGCCTCCTGAGTGCTAGGATCACAGGTGTGAGCCATCACACCCAGCATTGTGGTCTGTGGTTACCAGGGATCGAACTTGGGACCTTATGCTTGTAAGGCAGACACCAGAACTACTCAGATAAATCTCCGGCCCTCCTAGATTCATTTTTATTATGTAAACACAGCTGTAGATTAGTTAAGAAAATTGAATGTAGACTAGTACAACCATTATGGAGATCAATGTGGAGATTCCTCAAAAAACTAAGATCAGAGGTTCCACTTGATTCTGCTATTCCTTTGCTGGGGATATACACAAAAGAATTACAAGATTCCTATCACAGTGACATATATGCACCCATGTTTATAGCAGCTCAGCTTGTGATACCTAACAACCTAAATGCCCATCAACTCTAGACTGGATAAAGAAGATGTGGTTTTTTAATAAAATGGAGTATTACTCTGCCATAAAGAATGATGAGTTTGAATCATTTATACTCAAGTGGATGTACTTTCAGGACATACTCATAAGTGAAATAAATAGGTCATAGATGTGCAAGTATCATATATTTTCTCTGATATGAGAAACTGGAGTTATAAATGTGTTCCAGAATGCATGATTCATACTATGAAATAGTAAATATTCAAAGGGTAATGGGACTTAGGGGTAAATAATGAATAAAGAAAAAAATTAATGTTAAAAAAAGGAAACAATGCTTGTGTATATAGGTGTATAGAGGGAGGTAGGCTGGGTAGGGGAAGGGGAAAATGAGAATTAAGTTGTGTTATATACTGGTACAAATTCTCAATGTGGAGTGTAATTGTAATGTGTATATATAATGTACCAATAAAATATACCAAAAAAAAGTAATTGCTACAGCTCATATCATTGGAGATAACTATATCCATTACCTCTGAGTCTCCCTACTCCCGCTGTGATTTTTTTCTTTTTCCCTTAAAAAACTTAACTTGGAGAAGAGGATGGTTGTTCATGGTAAAGTTTAGCAGGAAGCTTTTCTCTTGGCTTCTGATTCAAAGGGAATTAGTAAAATTTTATTCCTATGGTTTCGAACCTCTATGGCAGTAACACGAAAAGAGAGAGATGTGCCAGCTGTGTGCCTTTTATGAAACTGCAGCAGACACACAAGTTTACTGGTGAGAAATTTTGATCCTTGGCTGTGTACTGTTCTGCACATTGATCCTAGGGGATGGAATTTGCCTGAGAAATTGTTTTTGCAGTTTTATGGTATCTGTTGGGCAGAAATTAATTAAGCACATAATTGAGCACATTACCCTTTCACGGTTGGAGGGCAATGACCTGCATTTTGCCTCGGTAGAATGCAGCACACGCAGTCGGTCTATTTACCACCAACCCCTGGGCACAGTGGATGTGAGCTGGGCAGTGGCTACTGAAATCTGGGAGAGGGACAAAGTGAGGGACACCGCCAAAATAACCCTCTACTTTTTAAGCTTCTGAAGGATAGAGCAAATAGAGAACGTACCTTTGACTAATTATTTCAGAGAAGGTCTGTGGAATGTAGAACTTCTCAATCTTTACATGACTGAAAATACATTTCCCTTTTTTTCTTCTTTGTGCTCACATTCAAATTGTATTGGCTAAGTATATTAGTCTGTGTTCAAACTAACATTCTTTAAGAACCTAGGTGGTCCTTTTCCTTTGTCTTCTATTTATACCTAAGGATGCTCTGTATGCTCTATTTATGGTTCTCTGAAAAATTTTCAGGATATAATCTTTAACTTTGGAATCCTCAAATGGTTCCTCACTATGTATAGGCATGAGTCCTTTAAAAATTTTTGTCTTGGAACATGTGATTTACTTTTTTCCAATTTTTTACCTTGAAAAAAATTACGTATCAGCCTTAGATGTAAAATGTACATGTTATTTAATTAATTGATTAATTAATTAATTAATTAATTTTTGAGACAGGGTCTCACTTTGTAGTTCAGGCTGGCCCTGAGCTCACTATGTAGCCCAGGCAAGCCTTGAACTCAGCAATCCTCCTGTCTCTGCCTCTCAAGTGCTGGGATTACAGGTGTGAGCCAACACACCTGGCTACATGTTATCTTATAATGCATCATTTAAGAGTGGGTTGCAGATATTAATGACATTTATCCTAAGTATTTCAGTATTTATCTTCCTAAGAACAAGGATTACAAAACCTTAAAATAACTTTCATGCTGATTTTTAAGCTTTAAATATGACTCACCATAGTTTGATACAAAACAACGATTTAACAGATTATCTATATTCAAATTTTCCCAGTTTTTCCAATATCCTTTTAGCCTTTTTTTAATTGAAGAACTGGATTAAGAACTATTCAAAAATTTTGTGGCAATGTATTTTAAATTTCCCTTTAACCTTGAAAGCATTTTTGCCTTTTCCCCCCCCCCATGTCAAGGAAATTTTGAGTGACTACTCCAGGCCAATTCCAATTATTTTATACAACATTTCTCTACTTGGCCTTGTCCAGTTGTTTACAAGTGTCCAGATTCAGAGAAACATTTTTGTCAAGAGTGTTACAGAATGATGAGTCCTTAGTGTATCACACGAGGAAGTACTATTAATGATATCAATTTGGTTATGATGGTTTCTGCAGCTTTCGATACAGAAGACATACTCTCTTCCTTCTGTAATTATGAAATATTTGATGAGGTGATTCACTGAGATAGTGAGCTATTTTTAATTTAAATATTTCTGTTTTGTTTAAGTTTGGTAAAAGCTTTTACTTATCTATTCCTTATTTCAATTTTCTCTATTCTCCTGATTCAAATTTGAATCTCTGGCTCTATCTTTCACATTCTGTAACCCTCCCCCATGGCTGATATTAATCATCTGGACTGAATTCTGAGAGAATACCTTCACAGGGTCTTTCAGTTCACCCTTTTAGGGTCTGAGCATTTTCATCTGATAATAATTAAGAATTATGAAAGTTCTGAGATTTCACTCTATAAAAATTAGCTTGCAGGACTGGAGATTTAGCTCAGTGGTTCTGGCGCCTGCCTCTCAAGTGCAAGGTCCTGAGTTGGATCCTCGTAACCACATACAATGCTGGGCGTGGTGATTCACGCCCACCAGCGATCAATACCACATACCACGCCTGTAATCCCAGCACTCGGGAGGCAGAGACAGGAGGATTGCTGAGTTCGAGGCTTGCCTGGGCTACATAGTGAGGCCAGCCTGAACTACAAAGTGAGACCCTGTCCCCCCCCCCCAAAAAAAAATTAGCTTGCAACAATTTCATGGAAAGTGGAAGATGGCATGATATTCCTGGGTCAGAGACAAAGATATCTTACTCCTCTCACAGCAGTAGCCAACATATCAGTATTTGCACTCTTTTTGGTAGTCCTAGATACCATAGGGAGATGCAAATGGGACAGATAATGCCTATACACCCAGTAGGCTCTGATGGGAGAAGGACCTGGCTCAGGGTCCCAGAGTCTCATTAGCACGTCTACCTGCTGCTCCAGACGGAGTCATTTTTTTACACTCTTTGTCAGCATAGGCCTTGGTCTGGAGGTCCCAATTTTCAAAAGGATTTGCTAAATAAACATCTTCGAAAAAATAATGTAAAACAAAGGGTGTTCAGTGTCTCACATTTTAAGATTTGTAAAATGTAACAGACCAACTATTGGAATCATCTCCCAGTAGTAGTTAACAATTACTGTTTTATGGATATTGCAGACTTACAGATGTCTTTACATATGTTGATACACGTGTTTCAAATCTTGTACCATCTTAAAACTTGTTTTAGTAGTAGTTGTTGTATTTGATGTCACCATTTCATAGTACTTTAAAAAAAAAAAAAAACCCTGGTCATTCTTGGCTGTTTACTTAGCTTTGTCTTTTAGGGTATGTATTTTCCTATTTTTCTAGTAGCACTTTCTTTCAGGTAATTATGAAGAAGAACCAGAGTGCACTTAGGTAATTTTCAATCAGAGTGTGTTGATGGAAAATAATGTGCAGAGCCTTTAATCTGAGTGAAAAGGTTGGCACTCTCCAGTGTTATGTTTCCTGAACTCCCCAGGTCTACTCAAGGTTCCAGGTTCGAATTTAGCCTGGCAAAAGCACTGGAGCACTGAGGTCGCTTTTCTTTCCTTCAGCTGCTGTTCTGCTAAGGTCCAAAATTATTTCACACTCTTGTCTCCTTTGCTGCCCAGGACTGACATTCACACTGGGCATTCTCCGGGGCCTGGTAGTTTCTGTCGCCCAGCATGGGATGTCTTAGCTTTTCCTAAATGTAGGTTTAAACACTAATTTTCCTAACAACAGTTCCAGAAGTCTCCTATGATGTGTATTGATTGACTGAGTTTGAAGTATCCCTGGAATAGATTTTATTACTACAGAAATTTTTCCCACTTGACTTTTTTCTTGTGTTTCTTACCTGCTATGGATTCTTCTGTTCATTTGTTTCTACCAATCTGAAACTCATTCCTTTCTAGCTTTGAGAAATTTCTCACATTTTCAGGTTCGCTGAAGTCACCCTTCTTTGTTTTTCACCTGTTATTTCCTTTTTCTCTTCTAGTTAGAAAGGACCACGTGTCTGAGTTATGGTCAGTGGTCTCTTGGCAGGAATGGAACATGCTTCTTCCAGACTGACCCTAAAAATCCTCCATCAGGATGTTAACCTGTTCTCTGACCACTGATGAGGCCAAAACCTGCCTCCCTCTGTCTGTTGACAGGTACAAAGAACAGAAAGAGCGATACCATTCACTCTAGCCCTGGACTGTGGCCTGAGTGAATAATGAACTCTTATTATTATAATCCACTGGGATTTGGTATTATCTCACACAGTAGTTGCCCAACCCAGAAAATTATAAGAACTAATATGGATTTATTCTTTTCATTATATGTTTTTCTCTTATTTTAATGTATTTTTCTGTAGGAAGGCAAATATGCATGAGTTCAGTCCAAAATCTCTGGTAAGATTTTCCTCTAATTACATTCTCTTTCTTGATAATAGATGCACAGTGAATGCAATTCATCCTCTTATTCAATAATCGTTAATTGGAGCTTTACTTTGCTTCAGGCGCTGTGCTAGATGCTGAGGATATGAGGATGAACACGTTCAAGGTGAGCAAAGTCTACAGAGAACAACAGACAAGAAACCAGACAATTATCCCTCAAGGCCACATGTGTTATCATCAGTGCCACAGAGATGGTGGGGGAGGCACTGCGTGGTCGTTGGCCCAGGCTTGGAGGGGCAAGAGAAAGCTCCTGCAGGAGACTGCATCTAAATTAGGTCCCAAAGAAAGCACAGGATGGGCCAGGTGCAAAGGGGAGGGGAGTGTGGGGGGGAGTTGGGACAAACTGTCCCAGGCAGAGGGACAAACTGAAAAGAACTTGAAAATTGAGGTTCCTTGAAATAGTTTAAGATGTCACATGTGTAGCAGGGCAGAGTACGGAGGCTTTCGGAGGTGTTGCTGGTGAAATGTGCGGTTGGAGAGGTTAGCAGGGCATGTTCCTAGATGTTCTGAGCTTCACTAAGGAGTCCCCAGAGGAGACCTCTACACACCTGTGTGGGGGCCCATTGGAGACTGTCATCTCCAGCTTCTGCCCTTGGCTGTCCTCGCAATGCAGCACTTGCTGTCTGCCACCAGGTAGACTTCCTGGCCTGCTGTTAGGGAACAATCAACATGCTTCAACACAGTGACGCCAACTTTATATTTTGCTCTTCCCAAGACAGTAAATGTGCATGCATATAAAATTATTTATTTTGCAATGAAAACTGTCCCCTGAAAAATGAATTTCAGGCCTCAGTGAACAAATATTTGCTTGGGGAGGACATGGGAGAGCCAGAAGCAAGCCTTTACAGTGCCTTAAAATCATACTAAGTTGGCTGTTTAGAAGTAGAACATTACAATTTGGCCAGTTTCCTTAGGGTCCTGCAAAGCTTTTTGCCTTCAGCTCCTTGGAGAGTTCTATGTATTTTTAGCCTGCTTATGGGTAATATAAGAAGCACGTTGGAGCAAAAGTTAAGAGAAATCACCCATGAAGCACATACCAGATTGGAAGTCGGGTTATTCTTACATTCATGAGAAATGGTCAGCCCCTTACAAGGAATAAGAACACATTTGGTGGTGGGGCAGTTCCCAGAGTGACTGGAGAAGCTTGAGCTTCAAAAGATTGGGCTGGGCCCTTTATCCTATCAGGAGATCTCCTATCAGGAGATGTTGTTTCTTTTCTGATTTTCCTGTCCTCTTTCTTTTCCTCGCAGTGCTCGCTCCCCTGCCAGTCTTCCAACTGCCAGAGGTAACAGGAGGCGGTGCCACGGACCGTGTTTCACTGGAGCTCTCTAGGTGGGCCTCCAGTATCCAACAAAGCCAATTTCAACCACTTGATTATATTTTTTCCAGAAACCAAAATAATCTTCTCTGAGCTGTTATTGCCCTATCATTTCCAAAGTTGGCAGGGGCAAACTTTGTCCACCTTTTATACTCCTGGTGCATTATCTGCTGTGATGCTACATGTGGAAAAGGCATTTGGGACAGTTTCCATGTGGACTAAGAGTGAAGAGCAAAATGAACACAGCCTACAGCTGGTGCAGGGAGGATTTATTCAAATAGTGATTTTCACTCTCCTAACTGGGAGATGACTTTTAAAACTCCACACATTGCAATGGACTTAGGGGAATGCAGCCTACTGCTAAACCATTTTGACTCTCATGTGTCTACATAATAAGTAGAAATAACCAGTTATACTAAGTCAGCTAGATGTTTATTCATGTTAAAATTGATTTCAAAGGCTTTTCTATAAGGATTATATTGGAGAATATACAAGTAAGGAAACATTGTTAGTAACACAAAATGCATGGGAGAAAATAAGAACTGTACCATACACAGAGATGGGAAATAAGTATTTTTCCAAGAAGAAGAGATAGGGTACTGTAGTCCCATCAGTGGCCCCAGAAGGGCAGCTGCCATGGTGGTGCTGCGAGGACTGTGAGAAGGCAGAAGTACAAGGTTCATTCAGAAGACCGACAATAGAAGCCATATTCAAAGGAGCCCCTGTGAAGCTTTGCTCCACTTCTAGCCCATCAAATAGAGCATAAAAACCCACTGAATATATTTACTGCATAGTTAACTAATTCCAACTTTTCCATAATGGATATCATCACTAACTCATGCTCCATATGGCTCTTAGGATTGTTTTACTTCATTTGTTTTTACTATGTATTTTGACTTTTTAGCATTAACTACTTTATCCAATGTAATGCTTTTTGGAAATTATTAAGTGATCTATGGATTAACATTCCCTCCAGTCTTGATAAGGAAGTCTGCAAAATAAGTATTCTTTTGGCAAGAAACTAATGCATAATAAGATTTTAGGCATTGAACATGGTTTTTAAAATGCTAATTATTCATTAAATAAGCAAAATCTGTATATAAAATTTAGCCACTATTCTACTATTTTTCTTTTTCACTACTGATATGTCCTCCTGCCCTTCTTCTATGTAGCTTAGTACAAAGAGACTAGTGTGGCTGGGCGTGGTGGCTCAGGCCTGTAATCCCAGCACTCGGGAGGCAGAGGCAGGAGGATTGCTCAGTTTGAGGCTTGCCTGGGCTACATAGTGAATTCAGGGCCAGCCTGAACTACAAAGTGAGACCCTGTCTCAAAAAAAAAAAGAAAAAGAAAAAGAAAAAGGAAACTAGTGTGGTGGAATAGTCAGTCATACCCTTTGCAGTGGGCCCAGGGTGCTATATAATACTGAGAAGCTCTAATGAGCCTCAGTTCTTATCTATAAAATGGGGGGCGGCAGAATATACTTGAGGATAAAATAAAATAACACTTATAGGCATTTGGTAAGAAAAAGTACACAACAGGTGAAAGCTATTATCACCGGTCACCGCTATCCTGATCTTTACCTGACAGCTCCTTTGATGAAATGTGATACTACAGTGTCCAACATACTGGTATATGGGGATATGGGGATGGAGTAAAAGATGGTTTTAGGTTATTTTTAATAACAGAAGTCATCTACGTTTATGTTCTTCAAACACTGGAAGCTTGTCATCTTGGGTCATTTGTGTCAGATATGAACTTCAAAAACCTCGTTTTTTTTTTCTTTCATATAAGTCAGATACAATGTTATCTTTTCAGAGAACTGTGATTATTCCATCCACATAGCCAGCCATTCACCTGCCTTCTATTACATATTATCTATTCTATTCCAATGATCTTACATTGTACTTATTAATATTTTGGAGTTTTAGAAAATGTGATCATATTTGTTCTTCCTTTCTCTGTCCTGCTTCTTCTTTCCTTCCTTCTCCCTCACACTTCCTTATACTTCATAAGAGCAATGACTTTTACCTTTGATCGTTCTAGCCTTCCAGCACCTAGAACAGTCCTTATATTTATGATAATGCTCAAATATTTGTGCAAAGACTGAATCTGTTTCTACTCAGAACTTGAATCATAGTCTTTAAGATTTGTTCGGCTTTATTTTTTCTAACCCACTATTCTGTTTTAGTATTAGCTGCCTCATTACATTGGAAAATAAAGTGGACTATATTCTATTTCTGTCTTTATGTTACTTGTTTTGTTTGGCATGCGTTATTTCCTTTGCATTTCTTAGTATGATGCAGAATACACTGCAGCAGCCTTTACAAAATCTATCCTACTCTTGTCTAGAGTTCAACTTGCATTTTGCTGACTAATCAGTGGTTCATTAATTTCTCACTAGAGCATCCTGAGCTCTGCGTTCCCAGCAGGTTTTGAAAAAAGCTTTTATAACTTTTAACATTTCTCTATCCTTTTTTTTTTTTTTTGGTGACCACATTCCCCTGGCTTGTTTTTATTTTGCATTTATCATGGTGGCACATTTCAGGGAAATAACTCATCTTACTTTAGGAAAAGGGAGGGAGAATAGAATATTCCCATTCCAAGGGCCCAGGAACAATTTTGGTTCCTGGGCAAGGGACAAGCAGAGTCAAAGTGAACCATGACAGAGCAAGTTTAGGTGAGGACAAAGTTCACAGGCAAAAGGGGCTGCTTTTAGAGTAGGAATGGGGAAGAGAAAACAAGAGGAAAGCCATGGTCAGAACCACAGGATCATTCAACTTCCTTAGGAACCTGGGTCTACTTTTTGCCAACAAAGTGAAAAGAAACATCTTTCATCTAGTGGCAGGAAATAGGCATTAACGTCAATGTGATACACCAACTCAGTAATCAGAAAAGATTTCCTAGGTAACTGTGAAGAAGTGAGAACAGCTATTTTTTTGCTATACACATAGAAATTATACTTTGTCAAATAGTGCTCCAATCTACAACTTAAAAGTGTTAGAATATAAATCTACAATGACTAAATTATTCCCACCTGTCCTCCTCTTATATAAACAGTTTTTCATGACCTGTTATAACCCAACAGCTTTTATTAAATGTAGGCTTTACCTCCCATCATTGATTTGCTTTGATTTTTGTCAATCATGAAAAAGAAAAATCACTTTAGTAATGTTTTTCTTTATTTCTTCTGCAATAGTATAATCTTGCAAACTTTAAAAGATTTCCAAGTATATTGTACCAGTCAGACTTATGAGACAGCAAAAGTTCAAAAGCATGATTCATGGAACAAATGTGAAGATCCACTGGAGATATCATTAAGGACTAAGAATACTTAGAATTTTCTTTTTCTTTTTTTTTTTTTTTTTGCTTTTGAGACAGGGTCTCGCTTTGTAGTTCAGGCTGGCCCTGAGCTCACTATGTAGTCCAGGCAAGCCTAGAACTCAGCAATCCTCCTGTCTCTGCCTCCCGAGTGCTGGGATTACAGGCGTGAGCCACCACGTCCGGCATTGTGGTAGGCGGTGTTGATTGTTGGTGGGCGTGAGTCTCCATGTCCAGCATTATATGTGGTTACCGGGGATCAAACTCAGGACCTTGCGCTTGCGAGGCAGGCGCCGAAACCACTGAGCTAACCCTCCGGCCCTGGAATTTTCTTAATTGAGCTAGAAGAATATTATTTTTTACTAAGTTCAAGCTACTTTAAGAGCTTTAAATTTGAGGCCTAATTTCTAGAAGAAACCACGATCTTAACACCTGCAGTAACCCCTTGTGCTCTTTCACTTCAGAATAAACTCTTATCATGACTGCTCAAAACAGTAATGAAACTAAGAACCATACCCAATATTATTTGGACTTTTGGTGGTAGCCAAGGAAGTGGATAGACATAAAAATAAATTAACCACACAGACTACTGTGAAACAATTTGGGTTCAATATCTAACCCTAATGAAAAATTGAACAGACACTCTCAACTAGAGTCAAATTTAGGGATTCCATTACAATGTTTTTGTTGCCTTGATGGAAAATAAAAGCTAAAGAGGAGAAAACTTGCCCACACACCCTCATACAGAAAGAAAAAAAATGAGTTTACCTGTATGTTATTAAGATGTCAACTTTTCTTATAATATTAAATGAAGCAAACCAGATAGAAAATCCAAGCAGAAAGAGATTTTGAGTGTTACAAATTTGAAGGAAAGTTACTATTTCCTGAGGGTCAGAGGACTACCTGATTTTTCAAAGAAGGCACATAGTGAGGTCCTATAGATAGGTTCATTCCCTAGCCAGAAGCCACATCAGAAGTACCACTTTTTGGATAAAAAGTGTCTTATCAAAAAAAAAAGTGTCTTATCTTGTAAAATTAGTCTGGCATCTTAAATATAAATAGACTTTTTTATAGTGGATAAGTAGTCTTTTTGCTTATTTTTGATTCATGCATTAAATTATATATAAAATATATAATGTACATATATCAGTCCTGGGGAAAGGAAACTGTTTTCTTGATTCATGTTTCTCTATCTTACCACCTTTACCAACTTGCCTGAAATTTGCAGTCACCTTTAGCTCAGTGGCCACCCCAGTGCTCATTCAGAATACACTTATTTTTCTTTAGTCGCAAGTCTTGACTCATTGTCTTCATGAGTCACATTGGCAGAGCCTGCTTTCCTTTCCTTTCCCTATTTCTTGTTTTCATGATGATGAAGCATTTATTTGTCTTGCTTTCCCATGCTTCTGTAAGGTGTCTCAGGGTTGTTGACTTTTCTAGAATTATTTTTTTTTTTTTTTTTTTTGAGACAGGGTCTCGCTTTGTAGTTCAGGCTGGCTCTGAGCTTACTATGGAGCCCAGGCAAGCCTCGAACTCAGCAATCCTCCTGTCTCTGCCTCCCGAGTGCTGGGATTACAGGCGTGAGCCACCATGCCCAGCACTGTAGTATATGGTATTGATTGCTGGTGGGCTTGAGTCTCCATGCCCAGCATTGTATGTGGTTTCCGGGGATCGAACTCAGGACCTTGCACTTGCAAGGCAGGCGCCGGAACCACTGAGCTAATCCTCTGGCCTTCTAGAACTATTTTTATAAGCAAAGACTCTAAGCTTCAAGGACAAGAGACACATGCCATGTGTCTTAATTTTTTCAGTCGTTCTTTTAAAGTTTAGTACTCTTGTGTTGTAGTCTGTGGACTGTTTCTTTCTTAGTTTGTTTCTGGTAGTCCAAGTTCCCTGGAACCAAATAGTCTCATTCTTTAAAACCAGGATCTCTCAGAGAGTCAGCAGCAGGTTTCATATACTTACTGTCTATTGGCTCAAAGCTTCTGGGCACAGACGGGCTACTACTCCACAGTTTCCAGTGATACTAAAGGAGAAGCAAAGCCTAGTGACACCAGATGGTGCTAACCTAATAGGGAAATGTGACTTTGCATATAAAGCAAACAAGCCAGAAGTCCAACATAGTCTCTGGAGTTAGTCTGTTAGGAGTGATGAAGAAATCAATGGAAGGAATAAAGAAATGGAAAGGAGGGCCGGAGGGTTAGCTCAGTGGTTCCGGTGCCTGCCTCGCAAGCGTAAAGACCTGAGTTCGATCCCCGGTTACCACATATAATGCTGGGCGTGGTGGCTCACGCCTGTAATCCCAGCACTCGGGAGGCAGAGACAGGAGGATTGCTGAGTTTGCAGCGGCTTGCCTGGGCACCATAGTGAGCTCAGGGCCAGCCTGAACTACAAAGCAAGACCCTGTCTCCAAAAAGCAAAAAAAAAAAAAAGGAAAGGATATATATACATACATACATACATACATATACATATATGTGTGTATATATACATATACATACATACATATATATATATATATGGTATAGGACTAGAGAATCCCAAATGGTTATTTTAATGAATAATATATTCTCGGGCCGGAGGGTTAGCTCAGTGGTTCCAGCGTCTGCCTCGCAAGCACAAGGTCCTGAGTTTGATCCCCGGTAACCACATACAATGTTGGGCGTGGAGACTCACGCCCACCAACAATCAATACCACATACCACAGTGCCGGGCGTGGTGGCTCACGCCTGTAATCCCAGCACTCAGGAGGCAGAGACAGGAGGATTGCTGAGTTCGAGGCTTGCCTGGACTACATAGTGAGCTCAGAGCCAGCCTGAACTACAAAGCGAGACCCTGTCTCAAAAAAAAACAAAACAAAACAAAAAAAACATATTCTCTAAGATCTTGTATTTTATTTAATATTCCAGAAAATACCAAAAAATTTGTCTACTGTATGGTTTCATGCTTATGTTTTCTTTGTTTTAATGACATTTTCCATGGAGCTGACTGCAAGTGACATATCTGACATAGTTTCGGCCCTATATATCATTTTCTTCACTCATAGGCTAAGTGAGGCTATCTTACCAATAAAGAAGCCATCTTCTCCTTATTACTTTAACTGTACTGGTGCAGGGTCAAAGGTAACACTCCATAGGACAGAAGAAACCATAAATAATGTTGAAAGCACATCCTTAGAAGACGGGGGAGGTACAAAGAATGACAAGGTAACTGCTTGGGAGTTTTCATTTTTATTCATATGGGGGAAGACTCATTTTTTTCTAGAGAGTAGCACACTAGTTCCCAGTTTCAGACACATCTAGATTCAGATTTGGTAGGCCCTTGGATAGGATCCAGTATCCACATGTTTCTCCAGCATCCTGAATGGATACTTTTGAAGCAGATTTTCTAACATTTTCATATTAGGTAACAGTAATAGAAGCATAAATGAGAGATCCAAGTGGAGACTTCATGGTATAAGAGATGCTAGAGGAGATGGGCACTAGAGCAGTGTGTAAGGGTTTTTTCAGTGCTGCGGATCAAACCCAGGACCTTGAACATGTTAGATCAGTGTCCCGTCATTGGTCTCACCTCCCACTTTATTTAATTTTTTTTTGTTTTGGGGGGGACAGGGTCTCACTCTGTAGTTCAGGCTGGCCCTCAGCTCACTATGTAGCCCAGGCAAGCCTGGAACTCAGCAATCCTTCTGTCTCTGCCTCCTGAGTGTTGGGATTATAGGCGTGACCCACCACGTCCGGCACTGTGGTATGTGGTATGATGGCTGGTGGGCGTGAGTCACCATGCCCAACATCATATATGGTTACTGGGGATCGAACCCAGGACCTTGCACTTGCGAGGCAGGCGCCGGAACCACTGAGCTAACTCTCCGGCCCTATTTAATTATTGTTATTTTTTTTGCTTTTGAGACAGGGTCTCGCTTTGTAGTTCAGGCTGGCCCTGAGCTCACTATGGTGCCCAGGCAAGCCGCCGTGAACTCAGCAATCCTCTTGTCTCTGCCTCCTGAGTGCTGGGATTACAGGCGTGAGCCACCATGTCCGGCATTTATTTAATTATTTTTAAAGAAGAAGCAAAGGTGAAGGTAGAACAGGCCTGACAGAGAAATCAGGCAGCAGTAATAAACCGAGCAAGCTGATCAGTTAAGAGGTAGCATGGTTTCTACTTTTGTTCTCAAGACTAAATACAACAAGGAAGCAGTCTGGATGAGGGAATCCCGAGCTACCAGAGAAAAGTGTTCCCTTTGAAAGTCAGTTGTGAAGAGATGAAAGTAGGAGGGACTAGCAGAAGGAGATCAGGCCACAAATCAAGAAGACTGGGAATGGTTGTCCTAAAGTTAAGGTTTTGTCACCAGCAAGAAAAATTTCAATGGCAACAGGGGCAGACATTTGGCAGGTATAGCCAAATGCAAACCTGGGGAATAAATCTACCTCTACTCAGTCATTAAAAAGAATGAAAATCCTACTTGGTATATGTGTTTATGAATATGTGGTGTGTGTGTGTGTGTGTTTGTGTGTGCGTGTGTGTGCGCGCATGGGGAATGGGGAAAGAGAGAGAGAGGGAGGGAGAGAGAAGGAGAAACAGAAAAAAGGAATAGAAAGAGACAGACATTAGGTCAGTGTCACCTGTTTGGATGTCATGAATGTGTCTAAGTGTGCAATGTTTTGATCAGGCCTGAGGCATTTCAAAGAGCTAATCTCTCCAAACATTCTTTGCATTCACAAAAAGAAGAGAGAATCCTTGAAAGATCAGCCTACAGAAGGAAAAATGAAAAAGTAATAATATTCACACACTTTTGTCTTTGGAATAGTTTAACGTAACACTGTCTTTAGTACTGTGCACATGTACATATATATGTATACAAGATTTGATGTTTTGGAATTGGTTTATCACATCATTTTGACCCACTCAATTGCAAAGTTCATTTGATTTCAAATCTTTCCTTTTAATTTGTTTTTCTGAGACAGGGTCTTGCTTTGTAGTTCAGGCTGGCCCCGAACTCACTATGCAGTTCAGGCTGGTCTTGAACTCACAGCAATCCTCCTGACTCTGCCTCCTGAATGCTGGGATTACAGGCATGAGCCACCACACCTGGCACTGTGCTATATGGTACTGGGGATCAAACTCAAGACCTTGTGTTTGTGAGGCAGATGCCAGAACCACTGTGCTAAATCCCTGGCCCATTGATTTCAAATCTTTAAGTGCATCTTCATCTGAAATACTTTTCCTTCCCTGAGTACACTGAACTTTTCCATCTCTGAATTAGAATCACATGTAAAGATTATCTCCTATGTATCGCATTATGTCCCTGAGCTTCCACACAAAAAGTTAGTATTCAAGAGGTACCCAATAAACTACTGTCTAATAAAATTAATAAAAAATACATAAAACCCTTCATTCACAGAAACTTTCAGCTTCCTCCCCAGAATCCATCTCATTTTATCCTCTCCCATCACATCACAGCACTAGTGGATTGATCTGTCCCTACCTCTAGTTCCATGAATAGACCTTGATGGCCCAAGTCCCTCTGTGGAGTTTGGTCCCTCTGTGGTTCAGGTGCAGAGCCATTCCACCCAGAATGAGGGTCAGGAATTTTGCCCTAAAATTGGGGGAAGTTCTCTTTCTATGGACCCTGACATGTACAGATGGGCAGATAGTTTACTAATGTGGAGTCAGACTTCTTGAAGCAAAGGCAGAACTGGAAGGCAGAGCATCCAAAGATCAAGCCACACGCTGGGGCCACAGCCACCTCTAGAGGCTCAGTCCTTGCCAATGTATTCCCTTTGGGCTAAACCAGGAATGAGGCCTCTTATTACTCATGTACCTCTTATTTATTGAGCTCTTCCAGTTTTTAAATCTTTGTGACAATATGTAATGTGTCTTCTTGGAACTTAAATTCCTTTAGAGAAGTAGCAGCACTCTAGGAAGGTATCTACTACCCTAGTAAGATCATTCTATAATCTTTGGTGCTTATGCTGAGTCTAATGAAAGTCATATCCGTAAGTGGTAGTATCATAAATTTAAGAACTGTTCTTACAATCACTTCTATTAGTGTTGTTATACACTTAAACAGCAATGATACAGACTTTTTATTAATTTGTGTTCCAAACATTTCCTGAGCAATGTAAATTCATTCTAACTGCATGTAGATAAATTTCTCAGTATTACTGGAAATCTACGAAATGTAGATACCTTTCCGATGGAACTGAAGAGACCCCAGCAGACAAATGGACTTTAGCATCTCTGTTGTGTACATCTCTAAGCAGCACTGCAGCTGTATGTAAAGCCGGCAGATTTCTGGGTGTATCTCACCATCTTCTGGGCTGCAACAGAATTAAAAAAAAAAAAAAACTGTGAACAGTCTCGAGATTTCACTCATCAGCTCTGAGAGAGGAAAATGCTCAATAAAGATTCTTGAAAGCTTCGAGTCTAAAACACAAGGCTTCCTGCTTTCAAACCAATAACCGGTGTGACAGTTCTTACATAAGTGTCTTTCTGACTAAATGCTTTTAATTTTCCCCTTTCACAGCAGGCTTCTGTGGGAGCTTCAAATCATAAATGCTTTAAGTAATTGAGAATATCAGACATATTCAATTTCGCTCTTGGAATAAATTTCCAAAATATACTTAAACCATAATAATCTCCTAGCCTGCAAAAAAGAAATTAAAAACTCTTGTTTTTAGAGTAATGAACAAGATCTATTCAATTAATGTTTGTAAGGTAATTCTTTAATATTAGGGATTCAGCATAATATGATTAAAGAGTCAATTTATCAATTATTTTTTACCAAGGTTTTAAAAATCTCAGTCTAAATGATATTCCTTTATCTTTTTCCTAAGAAAATATAAAATTTAATTAATTTTAATGAAAATGTAAATTCAAGATAAAAGCAATTAAATTCTAATAAGTATGATTAACAGCCTAAGCTAAATAAACATTGAACTTGCTTTTCGTTGTGTGTATAAGTGTATGTGGCAATATCCCCAGGGGTGCTCTACCACTAAGCTACAACCCAATTCTTTTTATTTATTTGGTTTTTTTGAGATACGGTCTTGCTTTGTAGTTCAGGCTGGCCCTCAGCTCACTATATAGCCCAGGCAAGCCTGGAACTCAGCAATCCTCCTGTCTCTGCCTCCTAAGTGCTGGGATTACAGGCGTGAGCACTGTGGTATGTGGTATTGATGGCTGGTGGGCATGAGTCACTACGCCCAGCATTGTATGTGGTTACCAGGGATCGAACTCAGGACCTTGTGCTTGCGAGGCAGGCACCGGAACCACTGAGCTAAATCTCCGGCCCCCCTCTTTTTAATTTTTAAGATTTTTTTATTTTTGGATAGAGCCTTGCTAAATTGCTCGGGTAGGACTCAAACCTGTTGTCCCTCTGCTTCAGTCTCCCTGAGAGCTAAGATTATAGTGTGTGCCACCACATCAGCTGAATTTGTTTGAGAATTTGTTCCAAAGTTTCTGAGTCTTTCCTTGATTAGAAGGAGAGAAATAAACATTGCCTAATGGTTTGGGCCTGTATTGTCAACACACTGGGAGGCTGAGGCAGGAGGATCACAAGTTAGTTTAACGACTTAGCAAGTCTCTATCTTAAAAATAAAAAAAGCATGGGTGATGTAGCTCTGTAAGAAGACCCTCCATTCAAGGTTCAACCTCCTCCCACAAAAGAGGAAAGAAATCAGTTATTGATAAAATAGTCCCTTTATTTTATGTGTAAATGAAATAGCACACTTCATAATATAAACTGATGAGGGACAAATTTAATAATAGACTTGTGATGAAAAGGAAGCCAGAACAGGAACTCTGACAAATGTCCTAATGTGTCATCTTTACTCCCCCACCCCCGTTCATTTAAAATACAATGAATTCTGATTAAGTAATGTAGCATTTGGACTTGATTCCTTTGTAAAGTGGGTCAGTGGCAAAATGTCAGGGGTAATTATCAGAAAAAAAGAAATAGTGGCTTCATTTTTAAGCCCTGAAACCACAGTAAAAAGAATCTGGATGTACACAGCACTTGATAATGATAATTACTTTTCTTTTTTAATACTTACTTAGTGGATGAGCAAGAGGAAAGAACTTATCTAACCACATGGCTTACATAACCCAGGAAAATGCAAACTGCTTTGCCCCGGTATCTGTGATATCTGCAGTGTCATCTCAGGTCTTCCCTGTGGCAGACAGACAAGAGTGCCTCAGAGAGCTTACAGGGAAATCTGACTTTATGTGGAAGTGAAGACTACCTTCCTTTCTCATTTGTTTCCAGGGGCCCAGCCCTAGACTGACATTGGAAGCAAGAAGAAAAGCAGGGGAGTTATTGTGTTAGAACTTTCTCCCACCAGCCTTCTGCCTCCAGCCTCCACCTGCTGCCAGGGGCGTCCCCCAGCCCAGCCCTGCCCAGCCAAGCCCAGGACACCTACACACATCATTTCATATCAGCTTTAGCTATTGAAAATGTCTGTGTCCCGTCTCTTAATGGACCTGCTAGATTCTGAATCGTACATAGAAATTAACAGTTCCTGTAATACAAAGTGATTCCAGTACATTATCTGTTAATACATTGCATTCCTTGGGACAATCTGAAGACAATGTCTTATTCCACAGGCAAGCTAGAAGAAAAATACTGTTAAGACAGGCAGGTCTTTTCTGCGCTGCTTCCTCATCCAAATTGCAACTGCCTACGTCCACCTATTCAGGGCATTGGCCCTGGTGGTTCATATGCAGATTAAAGAAAGAGAAACCAAGCCATACAATAAATCTGCTGTGGGTACTGTGTACTTTATGAGTAGGACAATTAGCCAGTATGGTCTCTTTCTAAGCCGTGGACTATTCTTATTTTCAGAGGTACACAATATGTGCCTAGTGGCTCAGGTCAAAAAATGTACAAACTTCATATGTAAACAAGAGTTTATGTAACTTAAATAAATGATGATTATATTAATATATCTGGAGAGCCTGTATATTTTGATGATCATTTATTAATTAGAGAGAGATAAAGCAACATATGAAATGCTTTTGAAAAGAGGTAGTCAAAATAGAGGTGAAAATGTGTATCAAAATTATTTCTGTAGGTGCCATGTCCCAGGACTCAAAAAGAGGCAGAGCCTTTACACTCCTTCTTCACGCTGTGGGAAGTAACTGACTACGTGACAATGACATAATCTTGGGAAACCGAAGTACAGAGAAGGAAAGGAACTGGTTAGAGAGCAACAGAAAAGCTGAGATATCTTTTATGTTAGTGTGTCCTGCCCCCTGGACATGCTTCCATTATCCTCCGGACTTGTTCAACTTACGCCTCCCATTTTAAAGCTCTAAAACACTTCCCTATTACTGATTATTCAAAGTGGTTAAAAAATAGATTGTCCAAGGGGCTAAAATATGTCTCAGGTTATAAGAACTGTACTAAAAAATACTTCTGAGCAGCAGTAAGTGCACTTAGGTAATTTTCATAACAAGGAAACAATAGTTGGAATACGGAGATTGGGGACAAAGCAAAAAAAATAGCAATTTGAACGCTTTTGACATTTCTTAGGAATAAATTACAAGACCTAACATGTATTTTAAAGTGAAATTAGACCTGTGGGATTCCTTCAGAGCTAAAACAACTCAAAACAGAGGTAACTCTATTACATTATGTGTGCTCACTCTAAAATGATTCATTCTTATTAATCAAAGCTTGGTCTTTGGGAGTCACCCTGAGGTGACATTCATTTAATTCAGTCAGGCTTTATGAGCTAGTGATTCAGTTATGACTACTTATTTTTTTCTATTGAGTGTAGGTCAAGAGCTACCCTGATCATTTTGATTAACTTCAAAGACAGTGTTTATTAAAGAAAAAAAGACAAAATTTATATCAACAAAATTTCAGGGCTCAAGTAGGATTCAAAAACATTTAAAGTGACCACCAAATGATGAATCTCCTTTCAATTAACAGTGGGAGGAGCTGGAACAGCTATAGAAATGGGAAGACAGGAAAACAGCCTCAGTCACTCTTTGAAAATGGAAACTCTCTCTCTCCCTTGTGAATATCTGCATTTTGTCATATTACTCTTCAAAGAGTAATATGACAGGGAATTGTCAGAATGGCTAAAAAAAGACACAACAGTAAATATTGGTGAGACACTGAAAAGAAACTCTCACACATCATTGGTGGCAGTTAAATTGGTATAATTCCTAGGTAATGCACTCCTGTAATCCCAGCACTCAGGATGCTGAGGCAGGAGGACTGCTGTCAATTCAAAGCCAAACAGGGCAACATAGTTATTTCAAGGCCAGAAATACACAGCAAGACCCTGTAAGAAGTACAGTAAAATAAAATGGATACAATTAGGGCTGGAGATTTAGCTCAGTGATTCTGGCACCTGCCTAGCAAGCGCAAGGTCCCTGGTTTGACCCCCAGTAAGCAATCAGTACCACATATGACAGTGCCGGGCGTGATGGCTCACACCTGTAATCCCAGCACTCGGGAGGCAGAGGTAGGAAGACTGCTGAGTTTGAGGCTTGCCAGAGCTATATAGTGAGCTCAGGGCCAGCCTGAACTAAAAAGGTAGACCCTGTCTCAAAAAAAAAAAATTAAATTGATACAATTCCTGGATAAACTTCAAGTTGCTTATAAAAACAAACATGCATTTATGATCTCACAATTCCATTTCTATATATTTATTCAATGAGATGAAAACATTTACATATAGTTTTTTACAAAAGGTTTCATAGTATACTTATTTAGAATAACTGAAGATGAAATAGCTTTGGTGTCTAATAAGGAAATAGTGGAAAAAAATTAGTGTATTCCAACAGAGCAGTATCCTCAGCAACTAGAAGTAGCTAACTCCTTTTCTTCAAAACAATATGGATGAATTACAAAGTCATTATCTTGAGTGAGGAAACCTTACATAAAAGAACAAAATAAGACTCCACTCATGAGGGGCTAGCATAGGTAAAACTAATGGTTTTATGAGAAATATAAAAAACATGGCAGGGAATTGACTAAGAAGAGCTTTGAGAGGACTTTCTGGGGTGAAGGTGATACTCTACACCTAGACCAAAGTTCAGGTGACATGAATGTGTATTTTCAGCAAAAACTTATGGAATGGTACACTTAGATTTGTGTACTTGATTATATGCAAATTTTATCTTACTACTGAGGTGTAGGTAACAAAATGCATACAGAAAGAATTGTTTATGAGTAAAGTTTACTGAAGTCAGCACCTTTAGAAAAGTGGTTAGACAGAGGTGAGAAAGCCCAAGGATTACACTGACTGGAAAGGGGAGCATGGCGAGGTTCCAGAATCTGTGCAGCACCATGGAACAAACCACTTCTCCGAGCCCATTATTGTGTGGTCTTCTCCTGGGTTCTTGCCATGTGTGGAATGAATAAAAAGCCATAGTCACCATGAAGAATTCTCTCTTGTGTCTTCGCAGTGGCCCGCCCTCACTCTGTAGGGTGCACTTTGATTTTATTTTGGTTTTTATTTTTTTCTTCCTTTACTGTGTCCAAGACTGCTCTGCAGCCGGTTTTCCCTTACCTTTCACTTTTAGTCTTTCCTACCTCAAGTAAGTGCGAAAGTGTGCTGCCATTTTTGCTTGTTTCATTCAATTACTTGTTCTGGACAGAAAAATATCTGGAAACCACCTATATGCCAGCACCTCAAAACCCAGTAACAGAGTTATGAACAGACAGATAAATACTAAAGCAAGTATATGTATAGTAAGATGTTAATTATGAAATACATGTGGTGAGTATCTACTTAGTGGCTCACAGTTTACATTTTGCCAAACGATCACAGACACAAACCGAACAATATAGCTGGGAATCTTTACAGCTGATAGATCAAGCTCAGGGTCGAGCTGAGGACTTAGTTCTGACACGTGTTGGCCCTACTTCTGTCTGCTCTTTTGCTGAAGTCGCCAGACTTTGGGGGACCATGCAGCTGCTGATAGCTTTTGAAAAACCAGCAAAATGTTGGTTGTTTTAATAGTCTCTCCCTAATGTAACAGTTTGTATATTTAGTTGAAAGCAGTAGACAAAGAAAGGAAAATGAGTTCTGGGTCAGAAAACTTGCACCGGCAGATAGCTTTCCTGCTTACAGCCGTGATCTAAGACAGCCACTTGAATTCTTCTGGGACTCAGTTTCCTCTGCTGTGAACTAGGGGTAACAAGTACGCAAAGCATCACAAAGTTGCCACAAGGATCAAAGGAGATTTGTGTGTGGGAAAACAAAAAAATATGAAGCATCTTGAGAAAGTGGCTGGAATCCATTTTACAGCAAAATTGTGTTTTCTTAATCCTATGCTTGCATATAGTCCTTAGTTATTGAAATAATCTGCTCCTCTGCAATAGTCTTTATTTAATCACAGTTCCCAAGTACAGACTTTAGTTAAATAAATATGCCATTAAGATGACAAAAGAAGATACGACCCCCACTGATAACCACTCAGTGTTTCACAGATTTTAGTGATGACAGATGAACATTTGGGGTCTGTCAGCTAACAGTGACAGAAACCAGAACTCCTGAGGCAGCAGATATAACCAAGTTTCTCTTTTCAGAATTAAGTCCATTGTTGGCTATTAAGCCAAATGGTAAGGAAAGACTCAGGAAGCTGAAAGGGATGCTATCATTTGCCTTATTCTTTCAGAGTAAATAGCTAAAGAGGAAGGGCATCGAATGCACTTGCAAGGACAATGGTCTCCAAACTGTCTTAAAAATATCCCCACCAGTTCCTCTCGAATGGAGTCCATCTACAAGGATATACACTAATTCAGTGCCAACCTCAGAGTTCAGGCTTTGTTTGGCTTTAGTGACAGGGATTTCCCATGGTGGTCTTCAAAGGCTATGTAATCTACTGACAGCAGAGGCAAGGAGGTAAAGAGTGTGTGTGTGTGTGTGTGTGTGTGTGAAATACAGTTATTATTTTAAATTTAAAATTCTTAAGGATAGTTGTAGAGTCTGTCAAAGTTCATAAACCCAGAAGCAATGTCAGGTACCTGGAAATGACTACTCTACACTAAAACAAGCACCACCATAACAAGAGGCAGCCCAGCTAAACAATAGAAACAAGACATACAGTAGTTAAACCTCCCCCTCATGGGCTTCTTTTTTTAGCGACACTTATGCTTTAGGTGGAAGCCTCCTGTGTTTTCTTTATAGACAGTATTAGCAAGTTTGGTGCCCCCAGAAGCCTTTGGAAAAGTGATAGCAGCAATTCCATCCCTTCACAGCTTGTCGTTCCGTGGGAACATATGGCTGGCTCTGTGGCTTCCTCCTCACTGACTGACAGCAGGGATCCAGCTCTTCCCTGGAGCTATTTGGGTTCAGTCAGAAATTAAACTTGACTTTTAAAAGTGAAAGGAAACCTGAAGTGCACCTGAATTTTTTTTTGGCTTTTGAACACCTTTATGTAAAGCAGTGAAATCAGTGGTCAGCACCTTTTGTACCTGAGGGCAGTACTCTTCTGGCCAGTCTGCGGCCTGCCATCATTTTATGTTTTCTTTCTGCCAAGACTTTTTCCATCTCTTTGCAAGCCATTGGAGGAGTCAATAAATAATGGGTAGCATTACCACATGCCTTACCCTTTTTTTTTCCACTTAGAAAGCAAAAACAATATTTAAACACTTTTTAAAAAATCCATAGCCATCATTTTCCTGACATAATGATTCTTATTGTGAAATAAAACTAAAAATACAACTATTGAATTATGAACCTTTTATTTATCTTAAATGTCACCGTTTAAGGCAATACTGGGAAAAGCTGGAAATAGGTGGTGACGTTTGTGGTGCTTCGGAAAGGGCCTTCTGGGAGTTTCTCAGGGCTTGAGAGGCTGAGGGGTTAAAGGGCTGCACAACACAAACTCTTGTTTGGTCGCAGAAGCAGCTCTCCCAAGGCTTGTTCTTGGGGGCGGCTTTGAGAACAGCAACATGTACAGGGCAACATGCTTCAATTTGCAAAATAAAATACCTTTCTCATTCCATCTTGGCTTCTTTTCCTGCCTGCCTTTTTACTTTTTTTGGCTTGAATCTGTTGGCCTCTTCACTTGCCTCTGGCTTTCTTAGTCTTTCTCCCTCGACAGTCTCTGCATGGGAATCATATGTTGTCCATAAATAGACCTAGTCTTAGTAGGTCTTACAATTCTTATAGGAAGCAGGGGCTGTGGCTGATAGAGTCTGAGTCCCAGATTCTTAAGTCTCTTTTGGAATGAACATGACACTATAGATTAATATGAGAACACAGCCCTGTCCTACTAGGATCAGTTTATCTTTAAAGATATAGAAATGTATATATATGATATGTATGTAAATGTACACATGTATATATTTACACTCATGTATTTGTTATTTATATATACCTATGTAAACTTAAGATCAATTTATTTTTAAAGAGATCATCATACATTTGTATATGTGATTTAAAAAGATAGATGTTTACACTAAAGTAGCACATACACATACATGTTTCCACATTTCTAAACTGAAAAATGTAAAATAATGAATCATCAACTGAGGATTACAACAGTTAACTCTGATCTTCCTGATTCCAATGACCTTCACATGTCACTCGTTACTTAGTTATGTATTATATCAGACAGAATCTGCTGATTCTGTTATTACAGCCAAAGTCTGAATCATTCAATGCAACATGCAATTAATTCCTGCTTTTATCCGCTAGAATTTTAGGATCCAATATATTAAACTGTTGGTTTATTTACATATTATTTAGCCCTTCATCCTTAATTATATTAGTAGGTTAAGTGATGTTGTAGCTCTCTTCAGTAAGGCTACAGACTTCATTAATATTGTCCAAAATAATGATAGCTTAAAAAAACCTGAGAAATATGGGCTGATAGGGTTTAACTTAAGTAATCAAGAAAAGTCTTCAATAAAAGTAATTATTTCATCATCTTATTTAACTATAATAGCACAAAATGTTGATCAATACTTGAATAATTTAATTATAACCTGTAAGTTGTACAGTTATAGAACAACCAATTGTCAAACCCACGAAAGTTGTCATTATCAGTGTGTTTCTCATAGATGGGACAGACTGTTTATCTACATGATAACTTAAGTAGTGCCAAAGTCCAAAGCATGGACCACACAGGACTGAAATCCTGTTTGTTGGACACACAGAGGGTAAAACAAGAAATCAAACAAATCAGACAATAACTCTTTGGGGAGGGTTTAGGAAGATCATGGGGAAATGGCAAAATGGGAAGAAGATCAAGAATTGGAAGGAGGACAGAAGGAGGAGAGGGGATGACCAGGGAACTGAGATGTGTTATGTATAGGTCCCAGCTTTCCACAGGAATGTACCAATGTTCTACTGATAAAAATAACAATACAAAGTACATATAGCTACTACTATGGGCTAGAGTCAGCACTGTTGGCTTATTTCCCTGGTTCCTGCTTTAATATTTCATATGAAGAATTCAGAGGAGAGTTAGGATTTGTTTAAAGCATTTTGCAGTCTAGTTTTCAGCTTCAGGCCCAATGCTGACTGTTCTGAAAATGTAATAACTAACAGGATTACTGTGTCTTTCTATTGGCATGAAATGATAATTTCCATTTTTTTTTGATAATTTCCATTTTGTGAATAGCTGTCAAAAGATGACACTTTGTTACCAATATGGAAATGTGCTTTTCTAGATAGATATAAGAGCTATTTTCTACAAAAAGGCAACTGCTTTATGCAAATAGAAGAGGCTAGCATACATACATACACACATATGTGTGTGTGTGTATATATATATATATATATATAAAAGAATATATATTGTTATATATATGTTATAACATATATATATATATTGTTAAAAAGAACTCATGTTCTACAATGAATTTTTCCCATTGGACTATAGAGCCTTGAGATTAAAAAAAAAACTTATATATCTCTATAAGCCCCAATACTTAACATATTGTCTGACATGTAGTAGGCTCTCAGTGAAATAATTCTCTGGGTGACTTCAGAGGACACTGCATGTGTGAAGTGAGGAGTTGCGTGGCTAGCGTCACAGTGCTGTTCTGCCATTAGCAGCTCCATTTGACCATTATAGAGGTTACTTTCTTAAGAATTTCTGTAGCCCTCTGAGAAAGAAGAAAAATGTCAGGTTTGGGACATGGCTTGGTGGTAGAGCACTTGCCTAACGAACATGCCACCCTAGTTTGGGCCAAAACAAAATATACGAAACAGTTTTATAAAGTAATATATATTAACAGATACATAAGCAGATAAGTTAAAAGAGGAAAATATGACACACAAAACCAGAGACAAATATTGCTAACATTTTGATACATTTCCTTCCAGATAAAAATAATCTAAAAATAAATATATATGCAAATATATGTGGTGGGGGATGTACAGTATATATGTCACTTTCGAATCTACTTTTTACCTAACATATCACCTATTAGCTTTCCTTTTCTAAGTTACTTAAATTCTCTGAGTCTTAGTTTCCTCAGTGTGAGGTGTGGCTAGCAGTGCCTATTTGATGATATAGTTGGGACAAATGAGAACTTCTTATAGAAGGATTTGTATATAGCAAGGTCTCCAGTGTGATCACACAGGGAAAAGGAGGAAGCACCCAGATGACTGTCCAAGCATCTTCTTTCCCTGTAATATTTTGGCACAGAGCTTTCACACTAGGGGCATGTGGTTCAGAGATGCCCATAAGCTTTGCTTGGCCTGCTCCATCCAGCCTTCTGCTTTTGAATCTATTGGGCTGTCCGTCTGTGGCTCCTAGAGCACAGAGAGCTGCACTGAGGCTGCTCTCTGGAAAGGTGGTGCCCTCCTGGGACCAAAGAGCAGCCGCCTCAGCCCCCCACAGCTCCTGCACAGCCTCACACTTGCCCTCGTCAGCGTGGCTCCCACTGCAGCTACACGGGCCACAGATGGAGGAGAAATGAGCACAGACTGTCACCGACCTAGGATAGTTTGACTTACGATGTTTGACACTAAGCTAGTGTGAAAGCAACACGCAGTCAGTGGAAACTGTACATTCAGATTTTGGGTGAGTGACATTGGGCAGCTGCAGAGAAGCACAACTCCCTGTCAGCTACGAGACCAAGAGGGGAAACAGCTGACACCCTGCAGCAAACTGTGCTGTTAAGTCAGGACATTTTATAGGTCAGCAACATGAAACAGATTTTTGACCTTACCTTGGGTTTATCGGACATAACTCCCTGTAAATCTAGGAGCATCTGTACATAATAAACACTCTACATTTTGGGAGGTAAGCTTACAGTTCAAAATGTGTGCATTTGTTTTAGTGGTGCATAATTTTCTAGATAAGAATCTTTCTTTAATATGAGAAACAAAATTAGGGATCTAGAAATGATAGTTAAAAAGTATAAAAAAGTATATAAAATATGATTAAAAAGTATAAAAGTTCACCACAGTATGTACACTCAATCAACTGTAATAACTGAAGTAATTGTTTAAAAGCTTCAAAGTCTTTTGAGCTGGAATCAAGTCCAAATCATAAACTAAGCCATATAATTGAAAAAGAACAAGATAAGCCTTCTAACTTTATTAGAAATTCAACATATGGGCCGGAGGGTTAGCTCAGTGGTTCTGGCGCCTGCCTCGCAAGCGCAAGGTCCTGAGTTCGATCCCAGGAAACCACATACAATGCTGGGCGTGGAGACTCACGCCCACCAACAATCAACACCGCATACCACAATGCTGGGCGTGGTGGCTCACGCCTGTAATCCCAGCACTCGGGAGGCAGAGACAGGAGGATTGCTGAGTTCGCGGCGGCTTGCCTGGGCACCATAGTGAGCTCAGGGCCAGCCTGAACTACAAAGCAAGACCCTGTCTCCAAAAAGCAAAAAAAAAAAAAAAAGAAAAAGAAAAAGAAATTCAACATATATCAATCCCCCAAGAAGCAAATTAAAGAAAACCAGCAACCGTCCTTAAAACTGTGTATACTTGTGGGCTGGAGATTTAGCTCAGTGGTTCCAGCACCTGCCTCACAAGCGCAAGGTACTGAGTTTGATCCCCGGTAACCAAATACAATGCTAGGTATATGACTCACACCCACCAGCAATCAATACCACATACCACAGTGCCAGGCGTGGTGGCTCACGCCTGTAGTCCCAGCACTCAGGAGGCAGAGACAGGAGGATTGCTGAGTTCAAAGCTTGCCTGGGCTACATAGTGAGCTCAGGGCCAGCCTGAACTACAAAGCGAGACCCTGCCTCAAAAAACAAAAACAAAACACAAACAAACAAACAAAAAAAACTGTGTATACTTGTAAACAAAACTTTGTGAATATTTCCTTAACAGTGGTCACTGAAGTGACTGTAGCATTTGTGAGTAGAATGAAGCAGAAGTTACAAGAGCAGGAAGGGATATGGGGTTGTGTTAAGAGGCGGGTAGGTTGCAGACCAAATGATAATGTGGTTATTTCCACATCTCTTGTTTTAGAATAACCACTTCAGTCTTGGCAAACTTAAAGAAACTTGCAGTTTCCTGGGATCAAAGTATAAACAGATTCAAGGATGAATTCATTGATGAGTGATACATATCTATAATCTACCACTAAGGTTTCTAAGGGGCTTACTTGACCTCTTCCTTTTCATCAAGGAAATGTCTTAACTTTGAAGTCATACATGTGTGTCAGTGGTAGATATCCAAAGCAACTTTTCATCAGAATCCAGGGAGAGGATCACTAAAAAGAAGAAGAGAAGAAGCAAAGAGGACCAGGGACGATAATCAGGACTAAGAGAATCAGGGGTTAGGTAAACATTTTTAGAAAATTTTTCTGTTGAATACAGATGATGGATTCTCAAAACTTAGAAACATGAAGAAGAAATCAAATTTCCAACTCAAAAAGAAAACCAACTCCCAAACAAAAGCGCTTCAAAAGGGAAGTATTACAAATGAGTATTAAGACCCATCCCATCTGTGTCCTTTCCCTCTGTGTCCCCAGAGCAGGAAGTTTTATTGAGTATTTCCCCAGCACCTCATATACTGCCTGGATCACTGGGGCTCTTCCTCCATGTTTGTGAGAATCAATCCTACTGAACATTCCAAGTCAACACTGTGGAAGATCAGCATGAGGTCAGATACTGGCCAGCCCACTCCGTATCACAGTTGGAAACAGCACTAGGCTGGATGGACCAAAGGTATGATGAGTCCAAGTTGTATGCAGGCATCCCCAAAGGGACAGGCCTACTCAGTGAGTGAAAGCAGCAGTAATGTGACTGCAGGGGAAGAGAGTCTATTGTGGTCATTTATGGTTCCTTAGAAGGAAAAATGGATATTAACAGAAACGGTACCTTCCAGCCTCTACATGACACTTATGGCTTATATCTTCATTTAGTTACTTATGACTTGTTCTTTAGGAAAATTTCTTTAATCTCTTGGTATGTCAAACACTGAATCAAGATACTAATACTTTATAACATTATCAAAAGATTTAAGTGAAATCATGTAAGGGCTTGTAACAAACACAGATAAAGTAGAGACATGTCTCAGTTCTGCCCACTACACCCAGACATTTTTGTTACTGGCCTTCTCCTACTTAAATATTGATTCAAATAACACTTATTGAGTTTGTTCTATTCACAAAAGAGTGAATTTTGGGAAAAGAAAAGAAAATCATGACCTTTTCTAAAGCCCTTTCTTAAGAGTTCACAAGAACTCCCACTACTGTCCTATGATGCTTTTATTTGAAGATAACATATTGTAAAGTCTCCTCTGAGGCAAATTTTCTGAACAGTGATAGAAAACTTGCAATCTTTTATTCTTTCCTTGATGTGGTATCATTTTACTGCTAACAAGATTTCAACTAAATGGCTCCGCTGTGGAGATTGACATATTATCTCTTCCTTCTATTTTAATGATGAAGTATAATGTGCCATTAGGTGAAACAGAATGAAAGGACTCTGCACCTCTGTTGATGGTTAATGCTTAAGAGCAGAGAAAGCTCTTCAGGCAGACAGGCATATGGGCAGGAGGAGACAGCGATTAGTAAATGTTTAGGTCGATCTCTTCAATAGAAGCATTACTTCTGATTTTCAAAGCAGCATAAATTATGTAAGATCATCAGCCCTCAGCTAGGATTTTTTTTTTTTAAAGGGGCTGGTGAGCTACACTGACGAAGGACTTCAGGGTAAGAACATGCTTTTATTATTTCTTGGCATTTGACTCTGGATTCGCAAACTACAATATAACTGGCATTTATTGGGAATTTACTATGTGCCAGGCACCACGCTAAGCACTTACATCCCATTTAATTCTCACAATGAGCCTGTGAGATGGTTGTTATCCTCATCCTAATTTATACATTGAATGAAATGAAGCTTAAAAGAGGTCACAGCACTTGCTGAAGGTCACACCAACAATAAACACAGTAAAAACTCAAACCCATGTTTATGATTTTAACTCCTAGGTAACATCGCCCACACAGAGTGCACAGAACCTGAACTATATTTTATCTGTATTCATTCATCCCATGCCTAATTATTGAAAGCATACTTCATGTCAAGCATTGTTCTAGGAATAAAATAATCAAGTATTTCCACTTTTGAAGACCCCAAATCACTGTGGTTTAAAAATCTGCCCTGGGGGCCGGAGGGTTAGCTCAGTGGTTCCAGCGCCTGACTCGCAAGTGCAAGGTCCTGAGTTCGATCCCCGGTAACCACATATAATGCTGGGCGTGGAGACTCACACCCACCAGCAATCAACACCGCATACCACAATGCCGGATGTGGTGGCTCACGCCTGTAATCCCAGCACTCGGGAGGCAGAGACAGGAGGATTGCTGAGTTCGCGGCGGCTTGCCTGGGCACCATAGTGAGCTCAGGGCCAGCCTGAACTACAAAGCGAGACCCTGTCTCAAAAAAAAAAAAAAAAAAAATCTGCCCTGCTCCTAGTTTTTCTCCACTTTTTTATTTATAATAAGTGTACAGTGATATTTTCTGCCCGGCTCAGAGGGTTATGTAACACAAAGGAGGCACACCCGACCGACATGACAGAGCTGCCAGGCTGGTGTCAGCTGTGTGTGGTATATGTGAGGGAGTGGAAAAACTGCCCATGAAAACAGGGTGCTCCACCCCACCCCCCGGAGACCTCGTCATCTGAGCAGAGCAACAAGAATGGGGAAAGGAAGAGGATGCAGCAAAGACTTCTTCCCAGCAGTCTGCGGCTCGCAGGACATGAAGGCACCAACGGAGCAGGAAGCCGGCACTGCTGCTCTCTGGGCTGTCGTTATCCTCGCTCCCCGGAGAGAGCAAGAGTCCAGGAAGCGGGGCAGAGGCCCCTTCTTACCAGTTCACTGGGAATGTGCTAGGTCTCTGCACAAGAGGAGGAATGCATACTGCAAACTATTTGCAAAGTGTTTTAGAACCAATAGTTCAACATCCACTCATTTTATTAATAAATAATATTTTATTAATAAATCCTTATACTGTATAACAACTATGAGATATATTTCTAAGTTATAGAGATCAGAAAAAGAGAATATGAAATATAAAACTATACCATTTTTTTTTCAAATTCTCTTATCCTTGTCACTTTGACATCCACGGCTTAGGTTGGAAAGTCTCAAACTTTAATGTGCTATATATCAGAATCAGTGAGAGGACTTGTTAAACTACCAGAAGGCTGGGTTTTGAAATCAGTGGGTCTGAAGTGAGACTTGATAACTTGATGTTTAATCAGGTCTCCAACTGATTCAGTCTCCACACTTTGAGAACCAATGGGTTACCTTATTATAACTATACCTGTGGTGAATGCATCAAATAAATTTGTTTTAAAGTGCTAGATATAGTGTGATCAGGTTAAATTTCAGTGCTATAAAAGGAATGACATAGTTTTTAGCTATTGTGTGAGATACAAGAACTAAACCAATGTTCTTAGATAACATGACTTCATTTTCACAACTTAGAACTAAAGATTTTAAAATGATGTTTGAAACATCAAAAATACTCTCAGTAAATCTTCACTCGTTCAGTTGTCTCATATGAGGTTTCCCATCAGGAATTGAACTCAGGACTTCGCATTTGCCAGGCAGGCAGAGCTACATCCCTAGACCTTCACTATGTTTTCAACTGACAAACTGTTTCTTTAAAAACCCAAAAAGTGCACACACATGTCAATGGATCACACAGCACCCAATTAAAATTTAATTATTGGAGAGAGGCTCAGCACCTGACAAAATATTGTGCATGGCAAGTTTGTTTTCCTTTCTTTCGCCCTTTCCATGGAACTCTTCTCCCTCTTCTTCCTATTTTTATTACATTCTTCTTCCCTCGCAGCCCTCCATTACTCCTCTGTATTGTTCTTGCTTATATGTTCCATCCATTAACATCAGGTAAAAGGCTGAAATACCATGTTTCCACAAGATGTTCACATTTAAAATCACCTTGATGCCAGCAGCCAAGGGAAAGAAGCCATAATGCCAGCACACCAGTGGTAAGGTTGATATTTAAAGTAGGTGACCCTGTGGATCCAAATTATACATAACTCACATCCATACAACTAATTCCATGAAGGAAAGTGTAGCTTCAGGAAACACCCATGCACATTCCAAATGAACATGTGGAGAGAAAAATGTTTTCGGATGCCACTCGAGATACACACGAGAGAAATCTTAGGACGAAGATACAAACCCACACCTACCACAGTTCAGGCTT
This sequence comes from Thryonomys swinderianus, assembly GCA_004025085.1. Lineage (NCBI taxonomy): Eukaryota > Metazoa > Chordata > Mammalia > Rodentia > Thryonomyidae > Thryonomys > Thryonomys swinderianus. The sequence continues at coordinate 9,116 of PVIC010007862.1, read as the reverse complement.
CAACAGATGGAAGAGCCTGGGGGGCTCCAAGTCCACAGTGATATGGCATCCTCGTGACAAGCAGCCCTGAGAAGCCAAGCACTGCTTGGCAGCTGATTCTGCACAGCCTCCTGGAGAGTGTGCATTCAGCTTGCAAATCCTATGGGTTTGCATTCCAGCTTCTACTGTGCAAAGTTTTATCCTAATTTTTAAAATATCTTGTTTTAAAATGTTCACTTCATTTTGATATTCTTCCATTTCTTGCCCTTAAAGACCCGCCACCACTGTCTTACTATGAACACACATTCTCTAGTGAATCAAGGACAAATTAGTTAAGTAAGAGAGCCAAAGGGCAAGGTCACTGGTAAAAGGCAACATTCTGGGTGAGGGCAGTAACAGTAAAATTCAGGCTTTCCTTTTAAAGGGGTTCATCTGGAAGCACCTGGAAAGGACAGAGGGCGCACAAAGGCTTCTTACTGGCCACTAATATAACATTCCAGAGGGCCATGACAGATGTCCAGTACACCCTAAAGGTTGCAGCCTGAGCTGGGTCTGTAGTCTCAGAGAAAATCTATGAAAACAACTCCTCTCTGTTTTGTTCAGGCCTGTGCTTTCTGAACCCGCTGCAAAGAGCACATGTACCAGTGATGAGAGACGTCGTTCAGCAGAGTGGCAGGGAATTTGGGGAAGCTGGTCCAGGCAGGAAGTGAAAGAACAATAGCAACACGTGTGGTTGAATAGGCAGAACTAAAGGTCATTGGGGGACAGATATGCTGGGGTGTGTGAGGGAGCTGACCTCCATGTTTAAGGGAAGCTTGCACCTGTTGGGTGCTCAAGCTTCATTAAGTCATCTTATAGAATAGAGCCCATTGTCTTCTGTGGATTTAGATGAGCATGAATTAGTTTCTATTTAGTTTTTGCACTATGATATCTCTTTGGTTTGTGTGTGTGTGTGTGTGAGACGTGTATATAAATAGCACATTTCCACATGTTAAAACAGTAATTTCTCTTCCCAGATGACTGACTACTTGGAAGTCTGAGTTTCAGTGTGCACTTAAGCTCCATTTCCAAAACAGGAGTGAGCAGAATCTCTAGTGATGTGCACAGATTCCTCTCTCTGCTATGAGTTAAGAAACTCTCTCCTTTGCAATTTAAACATGTTGTCTAATTAAACAGACAAATCTTGAAATGTCTTCCTTTCTTGTATCGCCATTCTGTCTTGCTTTCACACACACACACACACACACACACACACACACACACACACACACGACATACTTCTTTTTAGGTCAAGCACACTGAGTTTAACAGAAGGGAGTAATGACAAATAAAAGTACTAGAAGGGATACAAAAAAATAATCACTCAGTCTACATGGAGCCAAGAGGGAGAAAACAAAGAAGGCGTAGAGCAAATTTTCTGAATCTCATGGAAAACTATAGTCTTTTGCCCTTTCAAAATGAGAAAAATAGTATTATAGCAACATTAAAATAATTCTTAGATGAAAAGTAAATTATGCCAAATCCCACTAGCTTAATATATTCAGCTATCGTAACAAATTTTCTAAATTTTAGCCATCTGGATATTTCATTTTACTTAATTAAAATTGTAAGTCAAATTTTAGGGTGGAGGATTGTTTTTGTTTTACTTCTTACTATATTGCAATCCTTTCCACAATCTAGATAATTTCATCAGGGTGATGTGAAAAAAATCATGAACAGGAAACTCACAGAAAAACAAATATGAAAGGCCAGGATATGTCAAAAAGTCACAACCTCACTAGTACTAAGGAAAATGCAAATTTAATTTGCTGAGACATGTCACCTCATACCCATTAGATTGGAAAATATGAAAACAGTGTTTAAGAAGTGATGGAGAAATATCTAGAATGATCCACAGAAGGGTCAGTTGATACAACTATAGGAGAGTAATGTGAAGCACCAAAAGGAATGGAAGTTGTGCATATCCAACAACTTTTCAGTTCATCCAGGAGGATAATGCTGCTCAGTACAGTTTACTTTGACGATGGAAATACTCAGTCTCCTATGCCGAGCAAGAGAGTGGTCCCTGGCTGTACATGGCTGGAGCATCAAAATGGGTTATGTAACCAAGAAGCTCAATTTTCTACTTTAAGTATGCAAATTTAAATTTCAATGTTCTGAACAATATGTGCATACCAGTTTTACCACAGAATTACTAGAACTGTGTTTTCATTTTTTTGATGATTTGCTAATTTATAATCTGTAAAATTCCATTTCTAATTTGCTATGTGCCTTTTCAATTATTAGCAGAGTTGAGTATTTTCCCTTGTGTTTGTTTACTTCAATCATCTGCTGTATCTTTTTGCTTATTTTCAGCTGAAGTTTTTTTCTATAAAACCCAGCTCATCTGTTTCATTCTCTCTGGTAAGAGTTCCTACTCATTTTTTCTAATTTATATCCTTTAGAACTTCAGTACAAATATTTCCCACTATATTTTTCAGTAGGCATTAAAATATCACATATTTAGTTAGTTTCTTGCTTGAAGGTTAAATCATTTTGAATTAAAATCAACATTTTCAACTATACAATAACATCATTAAGACAAATCCAAGGTGCAGACACTGGACTGCACTGCATAAATGTTTGTCTAAACTATGAAGAATTCACTTTTAAACAAACAGGAGGAGCACAAAGGGTCATTGTTCACTTACCAAGTATCTGCTAAACATTTTATTCCATTGTTACTGGCTTCTATTTTTGTTGTAGAGAAACTTGCTTTCAATTTACCATAAATTATTTTCTCTCCTTTAAAGTGTTTTCTCTCTTGTTGCTTCAAAAATCTTATTTTGTCTCTTGTATTCTGTGATATCATCCTATTCTCTGTTTTCTCTTCTTGAAACGCTTAATAGAAATATGTTGGATATTATTATTGTAGTCTTTATGTCTCTTCAACCCTCATAAATATTTTCTATATATTTTTCTTCATTGAATTGTGGACATTTCTCTCAGATGTCTTAGTTTACTCCTTCAAGTTATGTATGGTTCATTCATTAGCTTTTAATTTTAATGATTGCTTTTGTTCTTTCTGAAATTTTTCTGAATATGCTTGGTATTTTTACATATTCTCTTTTGCTTCACTTTCAGTTCATCTTGCATCTTTAAGTTTTAAGGGATACTGACTCTAAGTCATTTTCAGGTATTGATATTTACTAAAGCTATTGGAGAGTTAAATCCTGCTGTATTTGCATGTTGCTTTTTGCTTTAGGTCGATTCTTACATGTTTTACAATTTTAGATTGTGATATCATATTCAGTAGCACTCTATCTGTAGATTCTTCTTTTCTAGGGTTTTGAGACACACTGTTGTTTATGTAGTTCAGGCTACCTGGAACTCTGTGGGGCCCTCCTGCCTCAGCCTCCCAACAGCTGGGATTACAGGTGTGTGCCACTGTGGCCAGTTCTACCTGTAGACTCCTGAGATATATTGCTTTTGGAGTGAATGACAGTATAGTTACGATTTCTAGTAAGGCTGAACCACACAACTATTGTAGTTATCCCTTTGTGTTAGTGGTACATTTCCCCTGGACTATCTTTTCACTAAACACATAGTCCTTTGGGAGTCCATTTGGGTCAGAACCCTAGCAGGAAATAAGTTGATGATTTTAGCAGTATCTGTTTACCTGGGGATGAAAACAAATGGGTGGCAAACCACAAAGAACTTAAGGTTGACTGCGTGGTGCTGTTGATGTCCCTAAGCTCTAAGGGTGAGAGAAGGGAGAGATTCCTGAAGCTTGAAGGGAGTCAGAGCTGCATAGTGCAGAGCTGTTAGAGGAGAACAGCAGCCCAGTTGTGAAACGTGGCCAGTTCAAAAGGATTCCACTAGGGAGAAGCAGAGAAACAAACACCTTGACTTTTCTATCTTCTTTCCAGATTCTTACCAGGGTTCACCACTGACTAATTCCACTGACAGACAGAGGACAAGCGAACTCAGCAGCATAGGGTAGAAAGACAGAGGGTGGATCTTGAGGGGCAAAGAGCAAATAACCAGTACGTGACTTCAGGTGAGTCTTCAGGCTAGTTTCTGTGCCTGGATGACATTTCACCTCCAAGCTCCTCGTGAAAGGAACAGAGAAGTTATAGCACCGTCCAGTTGCCTGCCAACCCACCTCTCATTCCCTCTTCATTTTTTGACCCTGATGATTTCACTTGCCATCAGAAAAGAGTAAATCTTGACAATTTTTTGATAATGCAAGACTATTAAAAATATTTCACTTTCAGACTGAGTGTTTACGACTGTGCCTTGTTACTCTAAAAAATAACTAAAACCATCTAAATTGACACAGTTGAAAACCATGGAAAGAAACACTGGTTGAAACATTTTGGAAAGATAATAACCATTTTAAAGCTCAGAAACTCACAATCTAAATTGAGACCGAGGTGTTAAGATTTGATGACACAGAGAAATAATTTTTATTTCAGATTATGTTGTATTAGGTTGAACAATTCTTTAATGTATAAAAGCAATTCAAGATGAAGATTTTATATATATACATATACACACACACACACATACACATATGTGTATATACAATTGCTTATATTTTAAAACTGCTGTTTTGCAAAAGCAAAGGAAACTGCTTTTTTGAGAAAATAGTACAAGGAGACAGAGAGAGAGAGAGAGAGAGAGACAGGAGGGAAGAAGGAAAAGTACAAAAGAAAACACTCCTGAAATACAGTAAGATGTATTTGAAAGGCTAAATAATGAAGGAAATGTCAGAAGTGGCTAAAATAGTTTAAAACCTGAATAAATTTTGAAAAGCTATTTAAAATATATCACTGACTTTGTAAGGAAAAATCATAAACTGTAGAGGAAAAAGGAGTAGCCACTTTTTAAAATAAGTATTAAAATCTTAAAATTAGAAAAAGGAATTTTCTTAATAGTTATTTTATTTTAAAATGTCATTTTGGAAATCTTATATGTGAGCAACCTTTTCTGGACAGTTTACACTGGAACACATAATTTCTGATAACCAAAAGTTCAGTGTTAGAGGCAATTCACTTTAGATTGTATTATCTTTAAAATAAGGAACACGAATTCTTTATGCAAGAAATAAACATTTGTTTTTATTTTTTAAAGCTATTGCATGAAAGGCATATATCCAGATTCTGATACAGTTTGTGAAATATCAGACCTGAAGACAGTACACTAAACTGGTTTTGTTCTTGGCATACCTGTACCCTTATTAAGAGGATGTCAGATGAAAACATTATTTTTAAAGGAAATCATTTATAAACAAGGTGATTCTTAATTGGAACAACTAAAAAGTGTCTTAAAAGTTTACAAAGTAAAACATTTTAGATTATAGAGATAGAATACTAGTATATAATGAACTGAATTAAATATTAATAACTTCTTAACACAACGAAAGGATAGAAAGATGCAATATTCAACAAAATGCACAAAATATACAGCACTCTTATGACCTAAGAAAGATCAGAAGCTGCATGGAAAAATCCCTTTGGTCTTATTAGTCAAGTGCTGATTTAAAAACATTTTCTCTGAATACTTGATATCTAAAAATGAACTGAAGCACATTCTACGGTCCTGATATAGTTTGGCTCCTATAAAAATCCTTAGGAAATAGAACACTTCTATAGAGAGTAATCCTCATCCATTTTAATACTGTGCTGTCAGAAGGGGGCCCATTCTTGAACAAAGGTGACACAGAAAGTCAACAACAGAGACTAAGTAGTAACCACAGGGGTTTCAATGAAATAAAGGGGTTTTGATGATATAAAATATCAGTTTCCAGCAGAACTCAATCTGGGAAATGGAGGGTATGACTTTATTCTGTTCTAAGAGCTTTAGACACTATATATATATATATATATATATATATATATATATATATATATATATATATGTGTGTGTGTGTGTGTGTGTGTGTGTGTGTGTATAGTATATATACATATATATGTGTATATATGTGTGTATATACATATATACGTATATATATATGTATGTATGTATGTATGTATGTTAGGACATGGTGGGAAAGTGGCTTTCTGAAAGGCAGGAAGTCCCTACCAGCCCATGACCGTGCTGGCACCTTGACCTGGATATCTAGCTTTGCTAGCTGTGAGAAAAATCTGTTGTTTAAACCTGTTGGTCTGTGGTATTTTGTTAGCCTAAATAGACCACTCTACTGAATGTAGAAATGGCTTTTGAACTGGGTAATGAGAGAGACTGAAAGGGTTTGAGATGCATGTTATAGATGTGGACATTAAGAATGACTCTGGTGAAGTTTCAAATGAGAATGAGGAACACATTTTGGCACCTGGAGGAAACACAGTCCTTGTTATAAAATTATGAAATAGAGGCCTAACCTGTGTTTTAGTTTTGTGGAGTTTAGCACTTGATGAATACTTAGCTGGAAGACTTCTAAGCAGTGTTGAAAGTGTGCCTGGTTCCTCCTCAGTACTCACAGTACAACGTGAAAGGAGAAATGAAGAAGGAATTGCTGAGTAAAAAGGAAACAGAATGTGAAGACTTAGAAACATGAAAGCTTATACAGAGAACACCAAAGGTGGAGCTAGATTATTACTTGATAAACAGCTGTGGTATTATCTAAGCAGGAACATTGCTAGTTTCCACAGGGATAGAAATGGGACAAAATGAAGGAGAGCTCTGCAACTTCTCAGACTTGATCATCAGGCCCACTGCCTTGGTTTCTCCAAGACAGATGCCCTATGTCTGAAGTTTTGGCTGAGCCATGGGGACAAGACCCTGACATCCCAGTGGGTGTGGAGGACAGAACACTGAATCTAAGAGGATTATTGTAAATCCTTAAGATTTAATTGACTTAGCTTCCCTAAGTTTTTAACTTGATGGTGATGCCTTCATTCTTTTCTCATTTTCTCTTTGGGATGAGCAAATCCATCCTGTGCTTGATTTATCATTATGTTTTGGAAGCACATGAATTGTTTGATTTCACAGGCTAACAACTAGAGAGGAATTTGCCTTGAGCTGAATTGCCGGCTGAGTCTCCTTCATATCTGATTCAGATGACATTTACATAAGACTTTTGACTTTCAAATGTAGACTTGAGGGAGTGAGTTAAAACTTTCAGGAAAAGTGGTATGGAATAAATGTATTTTGCATGAGAAATGGACATGAGTGTGGTTGGCCAAAAAGAATGTTTGTAACCAAATGTTTGTATTCTGAAGTCCTAATCACCTCACGTGGTGGTGTTTGGAAAGAAGGCCTTGAGAAAGTAATTAGGGTTAGATGAAGCCAGAAAGCTTGGGTCCTTTGCTGAGGGTTTTAACGCCCTTGTTAGAAGTGATCCAGAGTGCTTGTTCACTGTGTGATACAGTAGGAAGTTAGCTGGGAGATACGCCAAATAGGGACTCTTTCCACAACTCTGTCATACTAAGACTTCAGGGGTTTCAGAACTCTGAGGAAATATATTTATGTTGTTTAGGCACTCAGACTTTGTTATAGCAGCCAAAGAAAGGTCATTCTTTTAAAAAGAAAAGGTAGCCAGGTGTGTTGGTATATACTTATAATCCTAGTCTTCAGGGAGACTGAAGAAGGAGGACTGAAAGTTTGAGCCCAGCCTAGGGAACATAGCAATTTGGTGAGAACCTGTCTCAAAATAAAATAAAATAAAATAAAATAAAATAAAATAAAATAAAATAAAATAAAATAAAATAAAATAAAATAAAACAAAAATTATAAAAAGATCTGGGATGTAGTTCAATATGAAGTCCCTGAATTCAATTCCTGGTACTGAAACAAAATAAAAACCCAGAAGGCTATAAAAAGGTAAGTGTCAAAAGAGAGGAGAAAGTTTATAGAAACATCAGAGATTAATGGAAGCCAAGACAATATGAGAGAGAACAACACTGCCACTAGAAAGGGAAAAAAAATGTTACAAAGGATAGAGTTAGTTCAGGTGACAAATATGGAAGAGGGTCATGAAATGGAGGATTATCATGTCAATGTATGTTTACAAAGCTGGTAACTATACGTGATACATAAGGGAATGTTTCCATTCTCAGGAAACATTTGCTGATGTAATGAGGGATAAGGGCCATGAGGCACGCAAATTACCTGGAAATGATTAAAATGATCATAGGTATCATAATACTTATATAAAGTAAGGTGGATAAAATATAAAAGGTGAGTATAATGTTAATAATAGTGATCTTTGCACTATATTTCTGCAAGTTTTATAAGTCTGAAATTATTTCTATAGAAGAAACAGTAGCTGTTTTAAAATTCAGTTAAAATTAATATTTAGGTTTGATTCAGAGTGATATTCGGTAAAACAGTGTGGTCATACTGGTTTCCTTCATCAGTCCTCAGAAAAACAAAGCAATCATGATTGGCCTTGTTATCATGATGTACTCAGAGATTCCTACTTAGAAAACAACTCCCAAGATCTCACTGTATCTTTCCTCTGACAAAAAGGTAGGAGCCTGCTTATCACCATGACCTTCTCTTTGTCCTTCTCTTTGTTTAATTAGTAGAGTAAGTGATCAGCTTTGTTTCAAATGCCTTCCTAGAGCTTTGTGGAGATAATACATGGAAAAGTACTTTGTAATATATAGCAAGACCTTCAGTCAAGTTCTGTGTGGCAAAAGCAGATGGAAAACAAACACTTCTGGAGACTGGCAAAGCTGCCTAAGAAATTGTTGTCTTTTTTTTTTTTGAGACAGGGTCTCGCTTTGTAGTTCAGGCTGGCCCCGGGCTCTCTATGTAGCCTAGGCAAGCCTCGAACTCAGCAATTCTCCTGTCTCTGCCTCCCGAGTGCTGGGATGACAGGCATGAGCTACCACACCCGGCACTGTGGTATGTGGTATTGATGGCTGGTGGGCATGAGTCACCACGCCCAGCATTATATGTGGTTACCGGGATCGAACTCAGGACCTTGCACTTGTGAGGCAGGCGCCGGAACCACTGAGCTACATTTCCGGCCTGAAATTGTTGTCTTTTAAGAGCAACATTTTGCCTTTAATAAAATATCACTATATGTTCATCATTGACTCTTTTTTTTTTTTTTTCCAGACAAGGTCTCACTTTGTAGTTTGGGCTGGCTCTGAGCTCACTATGTAGCCCAGGCAAGCCTCGAACTCAGCAATCCTCCTGCCTCT